>CM042010.1:131783015-131890515 GCA_023525715.1 Cichorium intybus
TCCCCTTCCTGCCGGAAATCGCCAATCATCGAGAGTTATATATATATATATATATATATATATATATATACATATATATATATATATATATATATATATATATATATATATATATACACATACATATATATATATATATATATATATATATATATATATATATATATATATATATATATATATATATATATATATATATATATATATATATATAGAGTTAGTATTAAATACATTTGGTAAGTATTGTGTGAATGTAGGACCAATTTTGAGCCATTAGATCCAAAAAATGTAGGGTTATGATCAACAATGGCATGATGGTAATTAAAAAGGAAAAAATTAATTACTTTCTAAATTAAAACGCCAGAAGGGTAAATCAGACTTTTTGATTTTAATTAAGTAGCGTATTTTAAGGATGTTAGGAAGTGGTGTGTTTTGAGGATGTCAGTTACGTACCAACAGACTATCGTTATCAAAAGAATACACTCCCATTCTCAGAGAATGCTAAGTTACGTACCATTACATCCACAGACTATCGTTCTTAAAAGAATACACTCCCATTCTCAGAGAATGCTAAGTAGAAAAGAACATACAGTTGTTATTTTTTCCTATTCTCTGAGAATGCACTTACCAAAACACAAACGAATAAAAAACTAACACCAATTCTTAGAGAATAGAGTTACTAAAACACAAAACCAATACAAACTAACATCAAATTCTTAGAGAATGGACTTACCAAAACACAAACCAATAAAAACTAACACCCATTTTTAGAGAATATGATACTAAAACAAAACAAAAAAACTAATTCTTAAAGAATATAAGTATCCACACTACCATTTGCTGGGGCTTGCATAAAAAATTCCTTCTTAGCTAATTCCCACTTTACTGTATGCAACGAAGAGGAATTTAAAAATGGTGTCATAATTCTTAATTTCTTTAAGTCCATAAACTTGATTCCTCTTTCCTGGTGGCCTCACATGAAATTAATGAGGTTTTTGTTGATTACGACGAGACAACATCGGAAATAAAATTCGATCTGAAACTGCTCCACTAAAACTCACGTCACCGTCTATGCCGCTTGAATTTTCCGCCGCCGCCGTGAAATAAATTTCCAGTGATCTCAACCCTCTGCGGAAGAACAGGTTCACGTATAAAAAGACAACGATCGAATTTTTGATTTTGCGATTCCGTTTGCGACGCCGACCGGTTTCTGCTTTGCGATTCCAATTCGAAACAGGAGGAGGCTCTGATTGCCGGCGACGATGGTGGATAAAGCAAGGGAGGAAGCCGACGGCGATGATGGATGAGGCAGGGGAGGAAGACGGTTTCCGATTGAAGACGTGAGAGAGACGGGGAGGATAAATAGGGTTGGTAAGTTACGTTGTATAGGGTTGGTAAAGTTACTAATTTGCCCCTATCAAATGATTGGTCCAGAATTAGTCCTACAATCACACAATACTTAGAAAATGTATTTGAACCTATTTCCGATTGAAGACGTGAGAGAGACGGGGAGGATAAATAGGGTTGGTAAGTTACGTTGTATAGGGTTGGTAAAGTTACTAATTTGCCCCTATCAAATGATTGGTCCAGCATTAGTCCTACAATCACACAATACTTAGAAAATGTATTTGAACCTACATCTATATATATATATATATATATATATATATATATATATATATATATATATATATATATATATATATATACATATATATATATATATACATATATATATATATATATATATATATATATATATATATATATATATATATATATATATATATATATATATATATATATATACACGCGTTGGTGGCCTTAGCGGGTAAGACCCATGCCTCTCTTAGGAGAGGTTGTGGGTTCGAACCTTGCTGTGTGCAGGTTTGTCCAAAACATATTACGGACGGCCTGTAGCCTCTATGCTAGCCAGTGTAGTGTGTACCCGGGGCTGCTGGTTTACCCAGTAGTCAGTTGCCATGCAGGGCGTCCTTACGGGGTGGGCGCGTGCTATGCACCAAGGTTTGCTGCTGCGTTGGTGGGACTAGTCTCTGTGCAGGCTCCTCGGCGAAGGAAGATTAACGAAGAACTGTTGGTCGCTCTGATGTACCTAGCGTAGCTTGTAGTATATTACGTCTCATGTGGTAGATTCATCCTTAACTTGCAATATATATATATATATATATATATATATATATATATATATATATATATATATATATATATATATATATATATATATATATATATATATAAAGGGTAAACCACTCTTTTTACGTATGACAGGGACTAAACGCTTAACAAAATCAAAAAATAAGGATTGTCCTAGTTAAAAAACTAAATTACGGACCAAGGATGCAAGTTATCTCATACCAGTGGGACCATTCGTATAATTTACTCTTTATTAAAGTTTAACTTCTTTTATAGTTTCTCGATTTATACCTTTTCTATTAAAACATATATTTCCTATAAAGAGATATTCTCACCAATCACGTATAAATACAAGAGTAAATTACAGTTTTGGTCTCTCAATGTTACCAAATATTGCATTATAAGACAAACTATTTGAAATTCATGTTGGTGGTCCCTAACGTTTGTGAAAAGCTATAAATCGGTCATTGGGTCATGTAAAAAGACTAATATACCTTTTTTAATTTCTTTTTTTCTTTGAATTTATTTATTTACTTTATTAATACGAAAAATAATAATACACCCCAACCCCACCCCGTCTCTCTCTCTCTCTCTCTCTCTCTCTCACTCTATATATATATATATATATATATATATATATATATATATATATATATATATATATATATATATATATATATATATATATATATATATATATATATATATATATATATATATATATATATATATATATATATATATATATATATATATATATATATCAAGGTTGTAGAAGTCGCCAGGCGGGCGGCGGGCGGTCGACTGGGGCCTAGGACTAGTCGGTCTAGGCGAGGACTAGTCGGCGCCTAGGCGGGGAGTATTAATTGTAATAAATTTTATTTTTTTAAACAAAATATATATATATATATATCCTAACAAAATAATGAATAACCATACAAAATGTCATGGCATACAAATGTCATATTCAACTATTTAAGTTTTTAAACCCTCAAAACCCAACATATAACCTGTATACCATGCACACGAAACCAAGATATAGAACACCTTACCTGAAGAGATATATAATAGAAAACCTGGATAAACCAACGGTAGGTAGGTTCGAACTGCTCTGCAAGCTCCTTATCAGTCTACCCAGGATTTTTAGCAACTTAATCTGCATAAAACAAATAATTGAGGAACTGTATGAATCAAAAATCAAACCTTGGAACCAGAACTTGATATCAAAACTTGTAATTCGTATAAAAATTTAGAATCTGCACAAAAAATATACAAATATGTATGAATCATAATTTAGAATCAAAACATGGAATAAGAATTTGGAATCAAACCTTTTAATCTGTACAATGGAATCTAAAATGGAAATTGTACAATGGAATTGAAACTTGAAGCTTACTGACTTTGTAATCTATACCCAATAAAACTTGAAGATTGCAAACTAGAACCAATGAAGTTAACAGAACCTGAATATTGAAACCTGCATACAAAACGAACCTGATGAAGGCGGAGAAATCAAAACGAAATCCGACAGATGCTCTCAATTAAACCTGCATACAAAACGAAATCAAAACAGAAATCGATACATTAAACAAATTTGGAGAAATCGAACCTGATGAAGCCGAAGGCGGAGGCATTGTCGATCCAGCCGGAGGCGGAGGCTGAATCGAAGAAAGGTACAATCCAGGCGGAGGCGGAGGCTGAATCGTGTCTCAATCGTGTCTCAATCCAGGCTGAATCGCGATGACCTGCAACATCAAAAACGAAATTGAGTTTTGATTTGAGGAATATTGGAAACTGGAGGCGGGATTAGGTCGATTAGGTCGAAAATTTGAGGGGTAAACTCAGAAAATTAGGGGCAATTTTGAAAAATTTCACAAGCGTATTTGACCGATTTTGACCGCATTTGATTGCCTTTGACCGCCTAGCCCGGTTTTGACCGATGTTGACCACGCCCGACTAATTAGTCCGCCTAGCACTAAACGTGTGCAGTTTTGGTCCGCCTAGCGCCTAGGCGCCGCCTAGGCGGCCGCCTAGGCCGACTTTTACAACACTGATATATATATATATATATATATATATATATATATATATATATATATATATATATATATATATATATATATATATATATATATATATATAATCAGGATCGGGTGAGGACTCTTTTTTCGGTGAGAACTCGCGAATACACCTTTAAAAAATTGAAAAAAATATAAAAAAAATACAAATCATAAAATCGATAATAGTACTATATCATTATCAAAAAAAATTTGAAAAAAAAATTGGATCATTGAAAAACGTAATGATCCAATTTTTCTGTTTTTATTTTGGATAATTATTGCATTATAAAAAAATAATGATCCAAAAGTTTTTTTGAATTTTTTTTTCTCCGATATAGTACTATGATCCATTTTATTATTTATATATATATATATATATATATATATATATATATATATATATATATATATATATATTCAATTTTTTTAAGGTGTTCTCGTGACTCCTCACCGATATATATATATATATATATATATATATATATATATATATATATATATATATATATATATATATATATATATATATATATATATATATATATATATATATATATATATATATATAGAGTTAGTATCAAATGTGGAACACAAATATTGTGTGATCGTGTAAGACAATATCAGCCATTAGATGAAAAGAATGAATGGTTAAGATGATGATGGCATGATCGTAATTAATTAAAAAAATAATTATTATTTTTAATTAAATAAAATCAAAAAGGGTAAATTGGACATTTTGTTGAAAAAATATATAAGGAAATTTCGGATTCTAGGATATATATAAACCATATTTCAAGGAAATTTCCATATCAAAATTTAAAATTTACATTTTTGAAAATTCAAATTTGATTTTGATTTCCTGGAGATTAATTTGAACTATTTTCATGGATATAATTCAAGTTCTATTATTACCATTTTCATTCTCGAAGAATTAGACTGTCATTCTTAAAGAATATGAGTATTTTTATATCAAATGTATAAAACATAATAACAACTACATTCTGAAAGAATAGAAATATACATTCATTTGACAACTACATTCTGAAAGAATAGAAATATACATTCATTTGACAACTACATTCTAAAAGAATAGAAATATACATTCACAAATTCTTTAATAATACACTTAATTGTTAAATGAATACACTTCATCTGACATAATAAAACTACCATTCTCAAAGAATATAACCATTCTTGGAGAATTATCCAGTTTGGGCATGTCATTCTCAAAGAATATAAGCATTTTTGAAGGATGCTCTAGTTTCAGTCATTCATTCTTAAATAATCTACCAACGAACAATAAACATTATTCGTTCCTTAAGTAAGGACTCCCAAACCTGAAAACACGAAACCAAATGTGAATGAAGATTATGTGTTTGATACCATGGAATTTGAAGCTCAAGAAGCAGTAGAAAATATAATCAAAAAGCGAGAGTTTGATAAACTTTGAACCTAGAAATGGAAATGCCTCACAAGCATTTTCACAAACACCTGATGTGCATGATGTACAATATTCACATTTTGAAAATACAGAACATGGATCAAGAGTCGAGAGCAGAGCTTGAAAGATAGATTCGATAATACAAACCAGATAGTACAAAACATAACTGTCACAGATTTGTAAACACATAATGTTATAAAAATTAGTCAATAGTAAAGCCAATTTACGGGATACTCTCCATGACCATCTGAGGCAATTACAACATATCCATCCTACAAACCAATACACAAAAAAAAAAAATCAATAAATGTCTAAAACTTCACCAAATTCATTCAGTTTCTTTTTTAATGGAGTGTCTTCTTCCTCCGGTGAAGCAATTCAACAAAACAGATAAATACGATTAATTTGCCAAAAAAGAATCAACGAAAAAAAAAAGAAATCAACAAAGTCATGAGGGTCAAGTAGAGAAATCGCAGAAGAAAATCATCATACCCATCCCTACCTGATAACACCTGTTTGTGTTGATTACGTTTTTTCATCATCGGTTTAAGGCTTCTTTGTTTTCCCCGGTTCTTATCGTCATAAACTAAGGGGTTGAGGAGACAAATACGCGACCGGAGGCGGCACAAGCTCAGAAGGACGATCAGGGGGTCGAGCATCCAGGGGTCAATCCAGGGGTCAATCCAGGTCTTTGAGATAGAGAAAGAGAGAATCGGAGAATGGAGTAGAAAGAGAGAATCAGTGAATGGAGTAACCTGGGTTGAAGCCAACGGTTTGTGTAGACGATGGTGATGACGACTGGTGTAGGGTTAGAACAATATTTGGATCTGGTTGAAGACGATGAGGTTGAAGACAATGAGGGGTGAGATCAGGGATGAGGTTGAAGATGGTGACTGCTTTGGCGATTGTGAGATCAGTGATGAGGTTGAAGACGATGAGTGTGTCCGTGATCGTAATTCATCTCCGGTGAACCACAATACGTATTAATAGGAATTTCTTCCTTAATTGTAGCATTTTAATTTGGGTAACTCAATTAATTAATTAATATAAATTATAATTATTATATATAAAGTTCCTGAATTACCCTTTTATCTTGATTGGCCCAGAATCACTCATACACTCACACAATACTTAGCCTCCATATATGAACCTACATCTATATATATATATATATATATATATATATATATATATATATATATATATATATATATATATATATATATATATATATATATATATATATATATATATATATATATATATATATATATATATATATATATATATATATATATATATATATATATATATATATATATATATGGTCAGGATCTTGTGAGAACTCAAATATTCGTGAGATCTTGAGAACTCTTAAACCAGTTTTTATTTTTCAAAAAAATAACTTAATCAATTAAGTCGCGTATATTTTAGACCCCTTTTAAAAAAAATTAAATAAAAAATGTGCATATACGAAATGTGCATATGTGCATTTTTGTGCAAATGTGCATATGTGCACATTTTGTGCATATGTGCATCTTAAAAAAAATTCAACTTTTTTTAAGATTTTTTTTGACGAAATGTCTTATATATAAGCGACCTAATGCATTAAGTCACAATTTTGAAAAAAAAAATTATAGTCTAGGAGTTCTCAAGATCTCATGAATATATGAGTTCTCAAAAGAACCTAACTCTATATATATATATATATATATATATATATATATATATATATATATATATATATATATATATATATATATATATATATATATATATATATATATATATATATATATATATATATATATATATATATTCGCCCCATGCTTCTCCATTTGTTACCCTTGGTTCTCTTCTCAAATCCAGGTGGGGGGAGCTGAGTTTGGGTCTCCTATGACTTTTCCAGATGGTACACACTCTCCAATTAGATTAAGAGCTCCATGAACCCAAATAATTACATCGAAGTAAGATGTCGACGTAACGTTCCATGGATCAAGCATTGCGATGCTGTTTCGTGCATGAGTTTGGATGAAGAACAAGGATTATCGTATTCGGGATCCTGGGATAGAACAATGAAAGTTTGGTGGATTTCGGATTCGAAATGTTTAGAATCTGTAAATGCTCATGAAGACGCCATTAATTTCGTCGTCGTCGGGTTTGATGGTTTGGTTTTCACTGGGTCTGTCGATGGGACGGTCAAGGTGTGGCGGAGGGAGTTAGTTGGGAAGACCACGAAGCATCTTTTGGTTTACATGCTTTTGGACCAGGACAGCGGTGTCACGTCTGTGGTGGTGAACGCCTCCCAGGCCACCGTGTATGCAGGATTCTCTGATGGCCTAGTGAACTTTATTATCGTAATCCAGAAATATGCAACGTATTTTATTGTGTTTTTTTATTATTATCAGGAAGTTTGATTTTTTCAAAGCCAATTAGGCCACTAGTTCCTGATTTCAAGTAGATAGGAGAAGTCGTTTCCTTTATTCTAGGCATTTTAGTTGTTTAAATATGCAGGCAAAGTGTACGATGAATTTGTTCATTGGTTTTAGCTTTCTGTGAAATAAAAGAAAACCTTTGCCCACTGTGTTTTCAATTTTGGTCCATCCCTTCAACCTCAGAAATATAGCTTCAAAACTCTACTGTAGTCAACAAACTTTTGGGAACGCAAGAAGCAAACGTTGTCGCATGGTGGAGTTCTAAGGGGGCACAAGCTTGCGGTGCTTTGTCTCGCGACTGCCGGAAACTTGTTGTTAAGTGGGTCGGCGGACAAGAGCATCTGCGTGTGGCGGAATGAAGGTAGCAGCATTCACACTTGTTTGTCGGTGTTAAACGGCCACACAGGTCCGGTCAAATTTCTGGCCGTTCAAGACCGTAATGAAGATGATGATCAGACAGATGAAGAATGGATAGTGTACAGTGGCAGTCTAGTCTGGATAACTCGTTGAAGCTTTGGCGTGTGTCCGAACGACCTAAAACATGCGATTATTAAATGTTTGGTAATGGAGATCCATTATAGCATGCTAATTGCGACAAAGATTTGGAAAGAAGGCAGACGAACGAGAAAACCTTTGATCAGGTATTTGGAAGTCTATCAATGGTGATAAAGATCGATCACCATTCACCAGCCATCACAAAAAGTTGTTTTATTATTTTTATTTAAATGTAAATGGGGGTAGAGAGAGACGGGGTGGGTTGGGGTGTATTATTATTATTTTATTAATAAAGTAAATAAATAAATTTAAAGTAAAAAGAAAACAAAATTAAAAAAGCCATATTAGTCTTTTTACCTTACCCAGTGACCGATTTGTAGCATTTCACAAACCTTAGGAACCACCAACGTGAATTTTCAATAGTTTGTCCTATAATGCAACATTTGGTAAATTTTAAGGACCAAAACTGTAATTTACTCTAAAAACAATTTACAAGGGATACAAATTTATTGGGATGTACAATCTGAACGTGCAAAAAGGATCTGAAGTCATGAAATAGTGAGGTAACATGGTACAAGATGGTTGTAACTTGTAAGGGTGGGGAATAGTTCTTTCCCATCCCACTGAACTCACTCGTTACGTCAGCTTTTCTTTCTACTCTCACTTCTATCTTTCTCCATATTTCACCATTTTTCACTCATGGAAGCAGTTCCCACTGAACCCACCGAACGCACGATGTCACATCATATTTTTTATTTTTAAATTCATTTATTAATTTAATAAATGAATTTTATCATTTAATTTAAAATTATAAATAATAATAAAATGCAATTAATAAAATAAAAATCACAAATAATATTAAATTAAAAACCTACACCATTACAAAAATTAAAAAAAAAAAAAACTAATTACCGGAAATGAAATCCTAAATACGGAATATTAAAACCTAAATAACGGAAATGAAATCCCAAATACGTTAAAAAACCTAGTGATCTAAGGTAGCTATGTAGGTATGCTCGATGTGGTGTACAAGATCTGAAAGAAGTTTTTAGCGAATTCCTTGATTACGTATTTCGAGAAGCATATCATCGATAACTTCTACTTCGGTTGGGAGATCTGGATCATGTACCGGGACATATAACCTTACCTTCATCCTGGAGGATCATGTTGTGTAATATGAGGCAAGCGTACATGATATCTTTACATCGATCGAGATCGATAGACCGTGTAGGCTGTCTGATAATAGCCCATCTTGCTTTTAGTATGCCAAATGCTCGTTCAACGTCCTTTCTTGCCGCTTCTTGGGCCGCCTTGAAACGGTTCTTTTTGGGGATAACTGGGTGTGAAAATGATTTCACAAATGTTGCCCGGTTAGGGCATATCCCATCAGCAAGATAGTACTCATGCTTGTATTGTTCCCTTCCAAAACAAATGAATATGGTGGTGCTGTACCAAGAATGGTATCATTGAATAGTGGTGATTGGTACAAAACATTTAGATCGTTGTTGCCCCCGGGGACACCAAAATATGAATGCCATATCCACAAATCATATGACGCTACTGCTTTAAGTATAATTGTAGGATACCAGTGATCACCTCTCCTCTCATGTACTGGCCTTGTAGATGCGTTGGACAACTCCGCCAATCCCAATGTGTACGGTTAATGCTACCTAGCATACCAGGAAATCCATGTTTAACTTCGTGTGCAGCATACAACAGTTGAATGTCACTGGATGTTGGTCTGCGTATGAATTCTGCACCATATAACTGAACAACACCATAGCAAAAGTTGTAGAGGCTTTCACGAGATGTTCGTTCTGACATATTCAAGTACTCATCAAGTGAATCGGGGGTGCTACCGCCCCCCAATTGGCGGATCGCCGATGTGCATTTCTACAATGTAGTGAATCCTTTAACTCCACCGGCATTATAAGATGTCTGAAAATATGGAAAATTCCTTTCCAAGTCTTCAACAATCCGCACAAACAGTCTTCTACTCATCCGGAACCTATTTCTAAAATTAACATATCCAAACTTTGAATTGGGGACAAAATAATTTTCGATGAGCTGCTTCTCAGCAGCTTCTCGATCTCTGTGGAGATAAGTTCTAGAACGAGGAGTGCTAGAACTTGCAAAAGTGCAGCTTCAGCAACAGTCGCGATTGTATTGGCATTGGTTGATGAATCAGACGATGACGATACGTACCGCATATGTTCATCCAGTAGTTTGTTGTGAACATACTTATCGAAAGAACCGGAAGAATCGGAAGAACTCATTTCAATTTAAAATAAAATTGAAATTTGGATAACAAATTAGGGTTTTTTTTGGAAAGGGGTAAAAGAGAGTGAATGTTGAGAGGAAGAAAGAAGGGTGAATGTGTGATTTTTTAAGGAGTGAAGAGGTGGTATTTATAGAGATGGGTGGAGGGTAATTTTTAAAAGAATAAAAAGTTTTTTTATTAAAACAGTGGGTTCACCCGGCTTCATCACCACACACTCGAACCCGCTGGCACCATCTTGCGACCCATGGGGCGGCGGTACCGCCCAAGCCCATCGTCGATCTTTCGTGATCCCGCTGATTGCTCCATCCTCCCTAAAGGAAGTGGTGAAGGTGATTTCTTCCACATATAGAAGAAAATAGGTCATTTAGGTTTAAAATAATATCATATTTTAAATCAAATCGTGCTAGAAATAGGTAATATCCAAAAATTTAAATGAATAAGAACTAATAATAGAACCACAAATGCTAAACGATGGTCTAATATGTTTGCTAAGTTGAAAAGCTTAACAAATTACATTATAATACATTTTATTGCATGAAATAAATAAGATCAATGTCATAAAAAGACAACCACTAATATGCAATTTGCTTTTTAGGTCACTTATTTTTTAATTGTATTCAATAGATGAATACGTTTTTATGGGTTCTCATTACGTCATTAGAGTGCATTAAAATCAATTAATTCTATCATATCAGTTGTCACAGTGAACACAATATCAAATGAATCCTATCATATCAGATTCCACAGTTAATGCAATATTAGCATCATGTAATGAACATATTTTATTATATTTAATGTCATATTTATTTTTTAATTGTATTTAATAGGTCAATAAGTTTTTATGGGTTCTCATTACGTCATTAGAGTGCATTAAAATCAATTAATTCTATCATATCATATGTCACAGTGAACGCAATATCAAATGAATCCAGTCATATCAGATTCTACAGTTAATGACTTAATGCAATATTAGCGTCATGTAAATTAACATATTTTATTATATTTAATGTCACAGTAGACGACACGTACAATTTAAGACATGCCTAGTTGAAATCTACCACAATGGTGTAATGAGAACCTAATAAAAAAGTTTAATGAGATATTGATACAATTAAAGCTAAGTGACAAGCAAACTATTAACTATTGGTTGCCATTTTATGACATTAACCCAATATCAAGAAACTAGAGACCAAAGAACCTAATCGCCGGGGTGACCAAGTCGATGATGCTAAAGAGACAAGCTAGAGGACACGAGAGCTTGAGGAGATGAACACATACAATGTAGAGATCAATAGAGCTATAACATCTGAGAAGAGTTTGAAGGGCCCGATAGTCCTTCATTGAAAATCCAAACTCGTCAAAATTTAGGAACATTTATTAGATCGACTAAATTGACAAACATATATATGATTTTTGATAATGTTAGGGGTAACGAAGATTTAATCGAGAGGTTTTGGTCTGTATGAGTTAAGTATGGTGGTATGCTAGTTTGACCCGAGACGAAATACAAAGTATATTCAAAGACATAAACAACTTTTCAATATTCTGACATAAGTTGGTGGAGGTTCATTCCTTGTACGATGAAAGCGCAAGAACTCATAAATAAATGTCATCATCCTGTTAACACTCTTATATACTTTGTATTTCCCATCAGTCCATCACACAATAACACGAGCGTCTGAGTATACTTTGGGGCAACACCCAAAATATTGATGATTATCTTCCTTTTTAGGTGTTATCAAACATGTCATAAACCACCTCTATCAGTCCCCCTCCCCCCTTTTGGTTTTCAAACGACAAATGCGTAATTGAAAGGTGCAAAGGAAGAAAATAACGAAGATAAAATATTTATGTGGTTTACACGCAATTACCTGCATCTACGAGTCAACTAGAGAGGTTTATTATTGAATTTGGATTGAGATTTACATTACATGAGATTCTATATGTAGAGTTAGGAAGAGACAAACGAAACTTTGTGTAGTCAACGTGAGACACTAACATAGTATGACACCATATTTGGTGTTATATTATTCACCAACATCATTATTGACGTGGGACACTAAAATAGTATAATGCCATATTTGGTAGTTGTACCTAAAACCACAAAGGGGGCACCCCCTTCACCCTCACCAGAAACAATCGGTATCCACAAAACACAACTTCCCACTTAGAGGTTGATTAACAAACCAACTTTCCCCCAATAATAAACTAGATATTTACTAAAAAAAAAACTTAATGAGACACTATAAGGAAGTGTACCAAAGTGTTTGTTGAATAAATAATAAAGAGAAAGCAATGTGTGGAATGTAAATATCGACACCAAAAAACACTTGGTAAAACCAAGGTGTTGTTTTTAAATAACGAGTTTAACACCGAAAGAGGTAAAGTACAAGTAAATAAGCAACCACAATAACACAAAGATATAAAATGGTTCACATCTACCCTAGAGAGGCTACTTCATCAAAATCTATTAGGGATGATATATGATTTCCTTATACTTATTGCACATCTTTCTTTTTGTAAAAGAGGCTTCCCTTTCTCTTTCAATGTTGAAATCATCAAGTGGGAAGTCATTCATTACATCGAGATGGAGGTAAAGAGACAACAAGTTGTGTTGCTAACCTTTTCTAAATAGAAAAAACTAATTCTTTTAAACACACGTCCTTAGGTCTTGGGGTCCTAACATTACTATACATGACCCTTTAAACTCTATTGAGGTGCTCCACAATCTCTATGATTTCTGGTGCAAGGAACCAAAAGTATCAAATGCAAATAGTATAAATACGTGTTGATTATCCATGCACGCTTTTCCGTGTTTTGTGACTTTACATGAGATAGCTTTTTAAGGCAACTTGTCAAACATTGAAACCCCTAGTATGCAAGCCCACGAGAGAGGAAACGCCTAATATCCACACAAGCATGTTGCCCCTCATCTAATCAAACACCAAAATGTCAATTCATATGGGTACTGATCTTCAATCCAATGGGTCCGTTAAGAGGTTCATGGGTGTTTCTTCCTTAACAGAAACCCCGACCCACCTAGAGACGTCATAAATAACGTCTCTAGACAAATCGTGTCGGTACTTGAAGCCCGAAAGCTCCCTACAATGTACCATATGCTCCCCAAAAGAGTCTAAACATGCCTTGCAGTAAATTGAGCATATCATCTACTAAAAATAATGGAATCATGAGGCGACAGCCTACGCCATCTATATGGATAGCCAATAGAAAATCTTGAGCATGTGGTGCTCGTAGGCGCCCAAACACTTCATTTTGTCTTACGATCAAGTGTTATATATACGAATCGATACATAAAGAATCTTTCAAGGAAAATCTATATTTCCTAAAAAAATCACTCCCATTATGTCAACTTGGAAGTCAATTGGACGTTGTTTTCTCATTGATCAATGGTTCAAATAAATAATAATAATAATAATAATAATAATAACAACAAAAACAATAACAATAACGTACTTTTATATTCTATAGGACCTAAGGATACTGATACATACACAAATCTAAAGCAATAAAGAAGCTTAAATGTGTCAACAATCAAATGATTGATGGATGAGAAATATCTAGGGTTTGAGAAACTTGTCAAACCAATCACTCGCTTCTTTAACCATTGATGACGTCATTTCATGCCCAATTCCACCTTCTGCTATCACCTACATTTCAGTTATAATCAAACGTATTACATCTTTTATTAAATTAAAGAATCTACTTTTTTATTTCTAGTTTCACCGTTTCTTAAAATTATATGCCCCTAACAAAAACATTTACTAACTATGGACATTCCTATAATTGAGGAGATTTTTTAAAATTATATACCGTAATATGAAAAAAAGTAAAGTAAGATACTATAACAAACAAATAAAAGAAAGTATGTTGCTATTATAGGAAAAAATGTTAGTCAATACCTTGAAATTATCAGAACATTGTGCATCTTCAAAGGCCTTGTGTGTTCTTGATATGGTATCTTTCAGACCTGCCATTGGGCAACGTGGATCTTGTTGACCTGTGTGTTTTAGACAGTTTTTTAATGTTATATAATTAAATATATATTTTGAGTTAATAGAAGGGCGGATTGGTAATTTCACCGTTTAAAATCAACAAAGGGCGTGGTGCAATGAGTGGGAGTGTATGAGTTGAGTCGAACTTGGATGCTAAACCAGGAGCTATTCTGTCCCAAACCTGATCATAGAAGTTGTACAGTTAGATGCCAGCTGGATGCCACGTCAGCAAGTTTATTAGATTGTACCTTTTCCACAACTTCTTTATCTATGGCTCCCTTTCCTAAATCTATCCTCGCTTCTGATAAAAAAAAAAAAAGAATATTAAATAAGCATCCAATATTCTTGAAAGAGACATTCTGTAGTAACTTTAATTATATAACAAAAAATATAAGATATAAATTTATTTTGTAAAAAGTGTCTCACATTCTCACCTTCAAATATGGACTTAATACTGTCAACTCGAGCATGCCATTGGTTGTTATCTATGGCCCACCAAAAGCCCTACATAATCATATGACATTCAACTTTCTTTAATAAAAATTTAATGGTTTTCACAATGTTGTCTAGATAAATAATGTTTAAAAATAATTTGAGAAAATAAATACACACTTACAAAAACGAAAGGAAAAAATCAATAATGGCAAATTTGAAAAAAAAAAAAAAACTAGAACTTAACAGGGAAAGCCTCTTTTACTTTACTTTCTTTATTAAGTTGTTCTTTCTGCATTAAGTTAATAAGAAACACCGAAAATATACAGAAAGTCAAGTAAATTACACTTTACCCTTTAAGTTCTAGCTTATTTACAATTTTGCCATCATTGATTTTTAACTTTCGTTTCCGTAAGTTTGCAGTTATTTTCTCAAATAATTTTTAAACATCATTTATCCAGATAACACTTGATGGAAAAAGAAAAAAAAAAAAAAAAAAAAGTACCTGAACACCAATTATGGGGGCAACAACTGAATAACGTGTGTCAACAAAAGCAGCAAACCATGCATGCATTCCTAAAATTTGAGATATGGAATTAAAGAAATAATAACATAATAAGTAATAAAATCCTTTTGTTATTGTTATAATGTTTTATCAATTTAACCTCCTAGTGATTCCCCTGTGATCCCTATTCTGGAATGGTCTATATCATCTCTTTTCGTTAAATAGTCTGCCAACTTTACAAGGTCCCACACCTGTCAAATGATAAAAAGAATATAAAAAAAAAGAAATTAATATGTTTAAAATTTGGGTATTGAATTAAAATGTTATTTGAAATATTAAAAATTGATAGAAGGGAAGAAGTATAACCGTGTCATATATGAATGGCATTGTGTCACCTCTTTTCCATGATGAAACAAGAGCCTGGATTTTAAATATATATGAAAAATCAGATTATAGTTCAATATAAGAAAATATAATTACTATAATTGGGTAGATTTTTCAAAGGGAAAAACGGAAGTAGGATGCTATAATAAACAAATCTATTAAAGTACGTTGCTAATTCTTGCATTATGGGAAAGTGAGAAAGATTTGTGGGTTACATCTTCATAGGTGGTACGGTTTTTGGCACGTTCTCCATGGTAACGGGAATCAATAGCAACTGCAATATATCCACGTGAAGCATAACCCTAAAAGGCAGAATGTATTACAACATATCCACAAGAAGAAAAAGCCTGGAATGGAATGGAATTGGATTCCGATTCCTACCTCGAGTAAAGGGCGTAGCCACTCTTTGCACTTATTTGTGCTATGCAGAAAAACGACAGCTGGCCTTTTTGAATGTTTGTCTTCTTTCAAGCTCAAGATGACAACAGGCAATCGCCCTTGATCTCCTTCCTAATTTGGAATTCAAAATTAGGAATAAAGAAATTACCGATTAATCTATTAATATATGACTTTACACAGACATCACTTAATGAGAAGTAAAGAGAAACAGGGTGTTAATGTTATATTGTTATGTTAGTTACCTCAGTGGTTAAGTAGAAGTTTTCTTCATTAAGGATTTCTTTGAAGTTGGGAATGTCTGCTTTGGGACAAGATTCCATTACCTGAAAGTTTTCAAATAAGATAACTTCCAACAAAGATTAAAAGAAGGGTAAGGTCCAGTAATTTTCACCTCACTAGGTTTTAATGGTGGAGTTCCCTGATATAAGGGTTCAAGAACTGGCTTTGTAGGTAGTACCTCAACTGGAACTGAAAAATGCATGTAGCAAAATCATTATGAACCTCATTTTGATCAATTAAGAGATCAAATCATAAATCAACAAAATATTGATTAACAGATGGTAGTCAAGTAGCAGAAAATAACAATAGATGAAAAATGTTCCTTTTCAGTTTGAAGGCCAAACAAGACAAAGAGAAGATGGATGTTTCTTTCTCCTAATGTCATTGGAGCCCTCAACATTTCAGAGTATAATCTATTTCATTTATAGTAGTGTGATTCAATGTGTGTACCGAAATTCATTTGAAATTTGGGGTTTAAAACTAGTGTCTTCGACTTTTAGGAGTCTACATATCCTTAATTGGCGATAAACTACGTTTACGTTATGTCTGTCAAACCAATTGTCATTGGATAGCAATTGTTTGCATTAAACACCGAATTTAAGGATGGTAAGTTTGGGGCAAACGATCTCCACATGTCTAAACGCATTAAACTGTAGTATCCGAAGAAAGAGCTCTATAATCTCAACTAATTTGGTCAAATTAACCAACATAAAGGAAGAGAGAACCAGAGGAACAAGTTTACAGTAAAATGCCTTAAGCAAACAGTTCTAATCTAACAACAACTGATGAGTATCAAAATTGAACAAATTATTGAACGATTACCTTCAGCAGAACGGCGACTACGAAGAACTTGCATGAAGTGAGAACGAAGCTCGGCTGCTGATTCACCGGGCTCCATCTTCTCGATTTTCCGACGACCCACGGTGACCTTGACATGATTAGATCTGTGTTTATAGTGGAAGATCGGTGATGTAGGAGCAGGTGAGATTGATGGGACCCACAGGAAACTCCGGCACGTGGTTGTTGGAGGTGATAGAGTGCAGCAAAGGGAGAATAGCAAGAAATGGTTGTACTTCGTTAGGATAGTCATCAAGTAAACTACCAAATTCGTGGTTAGGCCAACTCCAAACTCAAATATTTTATCCCACTGACCCATTAAATATGAAGTCCAATTAAAATGTTATTAATGTTTCGATATTTGTGATTTACCTCTTTAAGTAACGAGTTATTTAAAATGTAACTAATGTTTCGTTATCTGTAATTTAACTTTTACGTAATAAGTTTTAGGTTTTGTTTGATTTGCGTCTAACCAGGTTTGGTCAGATGTCTGACTCGATCCAAGTCCGTGGCGTTTGATAATATTAAAATCCACATCTGACTGAGTCTATAAGCGTTTGACCGAGTCAGCAATAAGATAATATTTACTGGATCAGACCTCTTTACTCATTCGGTCTGAAACTATCAAACACAACTTTAGAATAGATTTGATGTGGATGGTCCTTTTTTTGTCAAAATATAAAGGTTTTACTTGTTTCTATGAACTTCAAATAGAGTTATAAGAGCAAACTAAAGAATAAGAGTGTCCCGGTAGTATGATTTACCTTCTTTTTTTTCAAATATGAAAGGTTTACTTGTTTCTATGAATTTTAAATAGAGTTATACGAGCAAACTAAAGAATAAGAGTAAACTGTAAATTTGGTTCTTGTGGTTTGTGCTTTTTTTTTAGACAGTCTAATAATATTCAAAATTGTGATTATGATTTGTTTGATCTAGTTTGGTTGTGAATTTCGTCGCGACCGTTAATTTATTCCGTTAAATCTTAATAAATTGACAATATTACCCTTAACGTTATATTTTAGTAATGTAATATTATTAAAACCCCTCCACCACACCGACTGCTCATGTAACAAAACTTGCTCAAAGCTGTAAGACTGTAAAGCACATTGTTTTCCAAATTAACATGCCATTCCGGAAAATGTTCGCCTCGAAAAGCTATAAGAGTCTAAAAATGTCATCGCGGTAAGGTAAAAGAGGAAAAAGAGTGTTTTCAAAGGGATTTGAAGTGTGAGATTCCATGTGAGAAGCTTCGTGGATGTGGGGAAAGTTGGTATGGTGGTGGGGTTTTGTGAATCATTTTGGAGGAGAGGTACAATTATTATTTATGGTGAAAATTATTCTAAAATATATAACTAGTATTATAAATTACTAAAAATATAATATTAATGGTAATACTGTCAATTTATAAAGATTTAACCGAATAAATAATCGGCCATTAAATCCAGGGACCAAATCCACAACTAAACTAGACTAAAAGGATCATAATCACAATTTTGAATACCACGAGTAAAGAAATTCGCAAACCACAAGGACCAAATTTGCAATTTACTTAAAGAATAATACTTGAACCCTTAATCATCTATGTTTTTGTAATATTTATATCTAAACATGTATATCATCGACCAAATTTAGTTATATTTTTTAAATTATTAAATATGTCATAAAACAAAAATCTATCTATTTAGGTCGGTATGTTCTTTTATTTGATACACGAATCTATTCATTTGTCCACAAAATCAGTAATTTTATATTTCAATATGAATCTATAATGTTGTGTAAACATAATATAATATGCATTGTTTCAGTGATTTCAACTGCTTAACAAACGGACAATATTCAATATCTATAGAGAATTGTTAATGAGCATACTGCACGAACTTACTTAATTGGAATATTCATCAAAATGATCGTTTTTTCCAAACAAATGTCACATAATAAATAACCATATTTTCTTAAGTAACTCATATGACCTTCTTCTTCAAAAATCTAGAGTTTCGAAGAATATTTAAAATTTTCAAACCTGATTTCGGACATAAAGCATGTCCGAAAAATGTTTTTCCTAAAATTCGAACTTCTTTAACTTTTCCGAACCTAGTTAGATTTTTTCTGGCATAAAATATGTTCGGAAATTGTTTTTTCTGAATATTCCAACTGTTTTATAATTTACGAATTGTCTTATCCGACAAAGGTATTTTGGAATTTCGAACATCTTTTTCATTTTTAGTCTGTATAATGCATCTATTTTTGTAATTGTAAATAAACATTTCAATTTCCAATTTATTAGAATGTCATATTGTTTTTGTAATGTATTGGTGTAGAGTGTTGTATTGTTGTTTTCCAAAGTTATCATTAAATTAATAGATGTCATTATGCAATCAGACCTCGAGAGAGTCACATGCCATCGGCCCCTGGAGCCTGATCCCTCACAGAGGCCCAAAAGTGATGGGAGATTCAATTGCATTCGTACCTACAAAAGTTAAGGAACAAAAGTAAGTGCTGATCAATTTGGGTTTGGACACTGACGACTCCTGGAACTTTTCTTGAAAAAATCTGTCCTTTTTTTATTTCACCCACATCCTGTATCCTACGTACGTTAATTAATAGTATATTCAAACAACTCTTGCAATTTTTATCAATGATGTATCCGTGAAAATTTTTGAATTTTTGTCTCCTTCAACAGTCCAGTTAATCCTAGCTTTTGGTTTAAGGTCTAGGACCGTCAGTCTTTCCAATTCCATAATTTTTTGGAACCCGTTTTTTATACCGAGTCAGCCAAGGGCATAGACTCGACCTAAAGATCAAGTCGAGCCATAGTAGCTTTGAGGTTTGACATCTCTTGATTTTCGATAAGGCGAGCCAAATTCTGCCATTTTGCTTATTGATTCTTTAAAAAAATTTAAAATTTCGTAACCAATTAATAATCAACGGTCCATATCCCCTAAAATTCGTCCAGGTTGTAAAAACTACCTCTCTAATACCATCGTTCGTGAGCCTTGAATTAATAAACCTGAATTGTCCACCCTAAATTTCAACTTTTACCCTAGTGGGCCTCCTCCGTTGTCAAGGCCCAATGATAGCCATTTTGGCCTAATAGTCTAAAAACATTGCATGCTTCTCTTTCATTCGTATATATCCTGAAATTGATAAAAAAAAACCGGTTTATGATCTGAAACCGGTTTTCAAACTAATCCGATCCGGTTTTGAAACCGGTTTCTCTCAAACCGATCTGGTTTGGATATATAAAATTTAAAACTGGTTTGAAACCGGTAAGGGCGTGTTTGGCAAAACTAGCTGGAAGCTGGTAGCGGATAGCTGATAGCAGGAAGCGGGTAGCTGGTAACGGGTAGCGGTAGCTGGTAGATAGAAGCTGTGACTTTTAGTTTGTATATGAATGTTCGGCAAAAGTAGCTGGAAGCTTTTAAAATATGTAAAATTACATAAAAGGACATTTGCGTAATTATTTGTTATAATTTTAAGGATATTCTAGTAATTAATTGTATAATTGGTAGAGCTTTTTGTTAAACGCTACTTCAACTAGCTTTTAAAATAGTAGCATTTAGTTTAAAATAAAAGCTTCAAGCTCGTGTCGCCGAACAAAGCTTTTGGTTTTTGTTAAAGCTATTTCCTAAACACTAGAAGGTAGAAGCTCTCAAACGCTCCCAAAAGCTCCGTGCCAAACACGCACCGGTTTGTTAAATCGGTTTTGACCATGTTGACACAAACCGGTATTGACTATAATTTTTTATAGAAACCGGTTTCAAACCGAACCATTTTTGACTTTATTGACCAAAACCGAACTGGTTTTGGATCCGATCCGTTTCCAAAAAAAGTTCGGTTTGTGCACCTCTATTTGAATGGCCCACATGATACTCGATTATTTAATAGACTGGATGGGCCTTCTAAGATTAATTGCTCGTCTGATATTAAGTCCATAGATCTAATGAATTCTTATGATTTGGCACACCAAAATTTCTATTCGTTTGGCTGAATCTACTTTTTAGTGAAATTCTTTTTCTCAAAAAAATGACTCTAAAGGTGATAGATTTTTTTTGTGGATTTCACCTTATTCATGTGTTTTATATGGCTATTTTGTTGGTGATAGATTCCTTCTACCCTTTGTTAATTACCATGCTCACAACATTTGGAAAAATACGAATTAATTGAGATATTTATCAATGTTGACGGAATCTTTTTTTCTTCCAAGTTTGATAATGACAAAGAAGTACAATATATGGTAGAACACGAATTTAACGTGACATGAACAAGCCATGAATTCTAAAGAGTGTGTATGTATATCAAACATGAACACAATGTTAATCTAACAAGTGACACGACACGAACATGACACGTTTTTAACCATGTTACACGAATACACAAAATTACATAAACTTATATTAAACCATTGCTTATTTGTGTGTTATGTAAGAAGATAATAGTCTAATTGTGTGTTATTGTGAGAAGAGAACAAATGATTTTGCTTGAAAGAGTTATAGATGATTCCTTGTTGTGATATGTGTAAGACCCGAAATATGAATTTGAAATACAAGTCGACATGAATAAACATGAAAAACGAATTCTCATTTGTTACTTGGTTGTGTTATTTTATTTTTTATATAAAACTTATCCAAGGAGGCTTAATTTCCCTCTTATAATGAACCTTGCTTACCCATGCACCCTTTATGTGAAATTTCAATGCATGAATTTGCTTCTTTTCCTCGAGTCGTGTTATCAATTTTTTCTAGGGAAAATGACTTATAAGGGTAATTATGTTTCAAAAATGTTCAAAAATCACCATCTAAGTTTGGTTTGTTCAAAAAACACCATCCAAGTAAAGCCTTTGTACAAAAAACACCATCCAAGTAAGGCCTTTGTACAAAAAACACCAACGAACTACATGTTTTGTTTAAATTTTACCCGATGGTAACCGGTTCTTGCAGGTTAAACTGTTCATCTGTTATTATGCCATGTCACTAAATATTAGGCCAAGTCATCCTTTAACCTGCAAGAGCCGGTTACCATCGGGTAAAATTTAAACAAAACATGTAGTTCGTTGGTGTTTTTTGTACAAAAGTCTTACTTGGATGGTGTTTTTTGTATAAAGGCCTTACTTGGATGGTGTTTTTTGAACAGACCAAACTTGGATGATATTTTTTGAACAGTTTTGAAACATAATTACCCTTACAAGTAGTTATTGCATATTGAAAGAGATCATTCGGTGAGGGAACGCTTACCAGATTATTTCTTTTAAATATTCATTCGAGGTCAGTTTTATAATTCGATTAAAAGTTGGTTATTTTGGTTATACGTTAATGTCTAAACGTCAATTTTGGGAATATTCTTTCTTTTTTTTTTAAAAAAACCTCTAATTATATACACACAAATAAATTGTTTAAATTTTATCTTGGTTTACATCATGAAACGGTAGGCTTTTCTTGAATAACATATTCATGTGGTTTTACATTTGTGATAATGAAAATAACAGCCAATGACTTATTAGGTGTTGTTTATTTTTTGTCTGCAGATCTTCTTGACCTTTTTTGTCTGCACCATGCAGATGGCGCGCAGACATTTGCTTTCGCAGATCGTTTGTTTTTTAGAATACCGCAGACCTAAAAATGTTTGCGCGTCGCCGCGTCCTCTTCTTGGAGCAGACTTAGACAAACCTCTTCTTGGGTCTTCAAAACTCTGTGAAACACAAAATATTACAATTTTAATACTAAAAAAGAAAAGAACATGTTTCTCCGCTGTGTGTTTTCATATTTAAAACCATGAAAAGAACTCTGCCAAGAAATGATTTCCTATGCTTCATATTTAGAAGATGAAATTGGGAAAAGGGCATATTCAAAAACATATATCTTTTAGTTTAGATTGCTTTTTTGGTCATATCTCTATTATTAAACTGTTTTTCGTGATATATTATTTATGGTTATGGTTATTTTGGATTTGTATTTTATATCAATAAATTAAAATAACACATAAATTCTGGTTTTGATCTATAATAACATTTTATTTTTTTATATCATGGGCGTGTTTGACAAAACTAGCTGGTAGCTGGTAGCAGCTAGATGGTATCAGGAAGCGGGTAGCTGGTAGCCGGAAGTTGTGACTTGTAGTTTGTATATGACAGTTCGGCAAAAGTAGCCGGAAGCTTTTAAAATATGTAAAATTAAATAAAAGGACATCTGCGTAATTATTTGTTATAGTTTTAAGGATATTCTAGTAATTAATGGTATAATTGGTAGAGCTTTTTGTTAAACGCTACTTTAACTAACTTTTAAAATAGTAGCGTTTAGTTTAAAATAAAAGCTTCAAGCTCGTATCGCCGAACGAAGCTTTTGGTTTTTATTAGAGCTATTTCCTAAACGCTAGAAGCTCTCAAACGCTTCAAAAAGCTCTGTGCCAAACACGCCCCATATCAATTGAATCTACCGTATGGATGGATTAAAATTACCAAAATATATATTTTTTGGTTTAAAAAATCAGTTTGTTTATATTTAAATTTATTTAAATAGTCTGCAGACTTTAAAAACAAACAATTTTTATCTTGCAGACCGCAGACGTTTGGTCCATCACTTCTTCTGCAGATGTGGTCCCCAAACTGCAGATATTTTACCTCTTCAAAAACAAACAGCGCCTTAGTCAAATGGTAAAGGTGTCGCCCTCCCTCTTTGAGGTTGAGGGTTCAAGTCTCGCAAGAGACATATGTGGATACTGGAGTAGTTTAGGAGTATAGATAGGATAGATTTGTCGTTCTAAAAAAAGATAATGAAAATAACAAGAAAATCAAGAACAACATCCTTTTTGTACCGAACATGCATTACTATTTAAACACTTAACATTTTTTATGATATTATACCATAACTTAGATATCCCGAGAGATGAAGTAGTAAGGAAAAGAATGACGGAAGTTCGAAGGCAACAACGATCACCGATATGTAAAATCACAATTATTAGTAATCAAGAAGGGATTAATTCATTGAATGTGACTAAGATATCAGACGGTGTAGACAAAAAAAGACATTCATGGTGTATTTTAACCATTTGGTAGCATGGTTGACTTATATACGGTGAAGAAGAAAGATGCCAATGGTGCAAATTTAGAATTCATCAGATTTACCGGAGTTGAAAACTTAAAAGAACTTAAAAATTTATTGGATGGGGCTAGATTTGGAAGCAACCAATCGATTATTAATGTTACAAGGTTGATGAAAAATCCCAATGAACTTGAAAAATGGTGACGATTGGCAGCCGACTAGGGTTGCTTTCCCTCCGTCGAGCATCGTTGCTGGTCTCCATGATTAGAATTTAGAGGACATATGCGGACAATATATTTATGGATGCCAAGGAATTCATAAAAGACAAGAACAAGTGTATGAAGTGGTTCAATTGGACAAAGTTCGTCGATTTTGGTGATGTTCAGTTTGATCGGGTGGTGTCACATCCCTAAATTTGACCATTTTCAAAAACCATTTATGCTAAATTTTTGAAGAAAACACTTTATTTGACAGCAAAAATTTCCAAATTTCTAAAACAATTTTACAAAACAATGGTTATTTCAAAATCATATCGGATGTCAACTCGCATACCATAATAGCTATAAGTATAAACAAACAACCAAACATACTACATAGACTAAAAGTATGAACAATGAATTATGCAAAACTCTCAAATGTCTCTAAAAGACATCATCTAGGTATCAACTAAAAGGCATCATCTAAGACACACATCAAAATACAACATCAGACCGAAAATCCTCGTGAGATACAAAGGGGTTAACTAAAAAAACTCTTTATATAAAATCACTTAATAAAGGTAAAACACCAAATAATCACACATTGAACATAATCATCATTTAGCACGTTGTAAAGAAAACATCATATAGGTAAAAGCCTACCCTATGTTCTCATAGTCCACTTATCACCTTATATTCTTAAACAAAATCTGAACATTTTTCATCCATCTTATGTTTGCATTCCCTAACTCCAATTCACGTCTCCTGTTCTTAGCATGTCATTAGGTCCATTTCATCCCTTATGCCCCCTGCAGATCCATGTGGTTGTATCATCCCTTATGCTCCACTTGAATATCATTGGGCATGTTTCATCCTTTATGCCCTTTGTATGTCCTTTGTATATCCTTAGGCATGTTTTATCCTTTATGCCCTTTGTATGTCCTTTGTATATCCTTAGGCATGTTTCATCCGTTTCATCCGTTATGTAAGAACATGTATATCCATTATGTTTCATCCGTTATGCTCTCACATGTTCATGTGGATTTCAGTACCAGTACCAAATCGGCCATCAGACCACGTTTTTTATACTTTTGGTTGTCATTTTTTCTTGTTTGTTTGTGTTTTATTCTTTTTTTTTTTGGAATCCTCATCAATATTTGTTAGATTTTCCATATATTTTTCTTAATAAAATCCTCCTCATCCTAAAAAATAAATAACAATTACACATTACATTTATTGTAATACAATCTATCGTAACAATCAAATGAAAGCTACTCCAACAATCAAATGTATAATCTAAAAAGCAAGTAACAAGAAGTAGTTGAGTTATAAGAATACAAGCGTTAGAAGAATTACTTGTGTTTCTACAATAGGGGAGGTGATCCAATTCACATTTTTCATTGAAAATTGAAGGTTGTAAATAGAGGATTAAGGATTTGTCTAGGGATGATGAAGCAATAAAGATGGAAAATTGATTTGTGGTAAGGTGTCAGCTCGGCAGTAGGTATTGTCGATCCTGATAGTTTTCTTTTTAGTTTTTTTTGGTAAACTCCACAAAATTAGTAGGAAAAGATAAGTACCATTATAATAAGGATTTTCATCTTTTAGGCGGGTATATACAAAATCTGGATGGTATCGAGTATCCAAATATCGATTATCAAATTGGTTCATTTGGCAGTATCGAGTACCGAACCGAGCACAGAAAAACGATATTGGTCCTAGTTTGGCATCGGGTCGGGTAGAGAATTGTAGTATTATTGCTCACCCCTATCATGAATTATCAAAGAGACCTAAACATAAATATATTATATTTAGTTAATTATATTGACTTATCATATTTAAATACATTGTAAAATTCAGTTTATGTGATTATAAATTGATTGGTCCAGAACTCTTCTCGTGTTCTCAACCTTTTTCAAAGTTTTCAATTGAACATATATATATATATATATATATATATATATATATATATATATATATATATATATATATATATATATATATATATATATTTTCAAAACTAGTCTAATTGTATAAGGTTTCACCTCGAAACAGCAAAAAATTAGTCAAATCCCCAAAATAGCAAATAAAATCGCATGTGGACTAGTGCCACATGAGATATCGCCTTATACCCTGCGATCTCCTCATAATGAGCTGCGATTTTGTAAATGGGCTTCGCCCGTAAGCCAAAAGTATATCAACATTGAAAAAAGCATTCATTTTTTTCACTATTTATATACTTCGGGCTCATATGTCAAGCCAATGAAGAAATGACTGATCTTTTTTTCAATGTTTATATACTTTGGGCTCATGGACCAATTAGGCTTGTTTTGCCCCATATATATATATATATATATATATATATATATATATATATATATATATATATATATATATATATATATATATATATATATATATATATATATATATATATATATATATATATATATATATATATATATATATATATATATATATATATATAGTACGGATCAAATGAGAACCAGGTCATAGGCGAAATCGCAGGCGGTACTAGCCCACCTGCAATTTCCGTGGCGATTTTGGAGATTTAGCTAATTTTTTTTCTGTTTTGAGAAAAACCTTATACAATTAGGCTAGTTTTGCCACACACACACACACATATATATATATATATATATATATATATATATATATATATATATATATATATATATATATATATATATATATATATATATATATATATATATATATATATATATATATATATATATATATATATATATATATATATATATATATATATATATATATATAGTACGGATCAAATGAGAACCATTATTTTCCTAAGAACCTAGAAACCTTTTGACTGAAATTTTTTTTTCAAAAAAAATGACATAATACACCTAGTCGCTTATATTTAAGACTTTTTGTCAAAAAAATTTAAAAAATAATATGTATACACGAAATGTGCACATATGCACTTTTTTTGCAAATGTGTATATGATCACGTTTCGTGCATATGTGCACATTTCGTGTATATATATATATTTTTTTTTCAAATTTTTTTTACAAAAGATCTTAAATATAAGCGATTAGGTGTATTATGTCATATTTTTTGAAAAAACAAATTTCAGTCAAAAGGTTCCTAGGTTCCTAGGAAAAAATGGTTCCCATTTGAACTTTAGTCTATATATATATATATATATATATATATATATATATATATATATATATATATATATATATATATATATATATATATATATATATATATATATATATATATATATATATATATATATATATATATATATATATATATATATATATACCACGATTTTAACCGTTTGATTAGATTCATTCATCAAGGGTATGATGGTAAAATGGAAATTCTAGAAATAACAACCTCCAATAAATACGTGCAATAAATAAATGTTCACAATGAATATATGTTCATCAATGAACAAACGTTCCTAGATTCTTTGTAAATAAACATATGTTCATAAATGAACATATGTTCATCAATGAACATATGTTCATCAATGAACATATGTTCATCAATGAACAAATCTTCATCAATGAACATACATCCATCTCGTTCTCTCTCTGTATATTTGTATTCTGTAATTGAACATATGTTCATAAATGAATAAATGTTCATCAATGAACATATATACTCATTCACTGTAAATAAACATATGTTAATAAATGAACAAAAATGGATGCGTAAAAAACCTAGTATGCCCTTTATTGGATATGATTCCCTGTAAATAGGTATAAGTTTTATGGTGTACCCCTTTTAATCTAATCCACTGAAATAATGATCGAATGATTATAAGAGTGGTTCTATGGTTAGGTAATATATTTTGGTTCTATGTTGAACCTAGCCATATATATATATATATATATATATATATATATATATATATATATATATATATATATATATATATATATATATATATATATATATATATATATATATATATATATATATATATATATATATATATATATATATATATATATATAAGAGATAATTTTGTTTACGACCTTACAAACCTCTATAATTACTTATATATCATTATAAAATTTGAAATTACGTATATATTCTTACAAGCCCTAAAAGAATCACATATATATCCAAAATATTAATTTAATAATAATTAATCGTTTTAAAAATTAAAAAACTATTTTTAATTCTGTTTTTTATAGTTTTAAAAACTAAGTAAATTATGACATTATCATATTATCTTTGTTCCAAATTTTCTAAAATACTAGTCGTTACAATTTCTTATCATTTGATATGGAATATCCGATCATAGTTGAAATTGTCGTGATCAGTTGTTTAATCGTGAAAAACTTGTTGATTATAGAAAGATTACATAAGGTATTTTAGTAATTTGGGTATAATCTAATTTAAAATTTATTTTTTTATTTTTTTAACTATTAATTATTATTAAATTAATATTTTGGGTATATATGTGATTTTTTAAGGTTTGTAAAAATATATACGCAATTTCAAATTTTATAATGATATCTACATAATTATAAAGGTTTTTAAAGATATAAACAATATATATATATATATATATATATATATATATATATATATATATATATATATATATATATATATATATATATATATATATATATATATATATATATATATATATATATATATATATATATATATATATATATATATATATATATATAAAGGAAGAGGATCAAGATAGAACCCCTTTTTATACATAGAACCATAGAACCACTCTTTCAACCCTACGATCATTATATGAGTGGCTTAGATTAAAAGGATGCACCAATACAATTGTAGACACTATACAGGGAATCACATCCTCATAAGGGCATAATAGGGTTTCTACAACTGCCATTCAAAACATCCTCAACGTTTCTACATTTAATTCACGGCTTCAACGATTTTCTGCAGATTAGCGTTCGAATAGATTCTAGAAATCGATTTTGGTTGTATCTCTTTTGCCTGGATTGATTGACTTAGCTATTAAAACCGTATGAAGATTACAATCCCGACATATTCAGATCAAAATTATTGAAACGGAGATGAAACACAACAATATTGAATTCGAGAGCTACATAGAGAAGAAGATTGTTGAATCAAATCAAAATTGTAGTTAGGTTTCTGATTTGAATCTGTTTACGGTCAAGATCTGCGTAAAGAACAAGATTACTGGAATCGAGTTAGGTTTCTGATTTGGCTATATTCATTTGGGAACCACATGTCGTCCAGAGCTACATCGAGAACCAGGTACTTGTTTAATCCTATATTTTAATTTAACTATGTAGATTATGTATAATTAGGCTATTGAAGTCGCGATTCTAACATTGTTGAGATTTAGAGATTCTATATGAGTTTCATTTTATGCAAATTCAAATTTGTAGTTATGAACATTCGAATGTTCATTAATGAACATTCAAGAATGTTTAGTTACAAATATTAAGTATGAGTTGTTATTCAAATACAGATGTTCAATTATGAACATTCGAATGTTCATTAATGAATGTTCGTTACTGAACATTTATGAAAAGGTTTGTCTTGAATGTTCGTTACTGAACAATTTATGAACATGTTTGTCTTAACTTCTTTATTGTTGTTATTAACAGGTTTGTCAATCAATAATAATACGTATACATGAGAGAGATTAGCCATACAAAGAATCAAGATCAAAATCACCTCTGGCGGCTATAGTCAAGATCGAGAACGAAAGAGAGAAAGAGAGACATCGAGACAGTTTGAAAGAGAGAGATCGAGATCGAGAATGAATGAGAGAAAGAGAGAGATTTGAACATGTTCATCAATGAACATATGTGTATGTTCAGAAATGAACATATACATGTAATTTAGAAAAGTTCTATAATTTTGGGATTTGATTTATATAGATTAGGTAAGTTTTTGATATTTTTGGATAGATATTAATTAGGTTTGTTGAATGTTCATTTCTGAACATGTTTGTAATTTAGGAAACTTATATAATTTTGGGATTTGATTTATATAGATTAGGTAAGTTTTTGATATTTTTGGATAGATATTAATTAGGTTTGATGAATGTTCATTTCTGAACATGTTTGTAATTTAGGAAACTTCTGCAATGTTCACTTATGAACATGATCAATTTATGAACAAGACTATTTTATAGGATTTTGAACACAACGTTCATCAATGAACATACGTATATGTTCATCAATGAACATACGTATATGTTCATCAATGAACATATAAGTGTAATTTACTATCATACCCTTATCATCCTAATTTGATCTAACAGTCAAGACGATGGTTCTATGGTTCTATGCCTAATTTTGGTTCTATGTTAATCGCACCTCTATATATATATATATATATATATATATATATATATATATATATATATATATATATATATATATATATATATATATATATATATATATATATATATATATATATATATATATATATATATATATATATATATATATATATATATATATATATATATATATATATATAAATATAAAAGATCTATAGAGAACCAAAATAAAACAAGGAACCAAGGACCCAATCGTGAGCGTCGGAATTCAAATGATCGACGGCCGAAGATAAGGTTGTAAATTTCTTAATTGAACGCGCATGTAACAGATAATTCCAAAAAAACCACTTCGTTATTTATTTATTTTTTTATTTTTAGAGCTTATTTTTTATCGAAATAAAAAATCGAATATATCAAAATTCATAATTTTTTATTCTTTTTCAATAGACATCCATATCAATATAGTAGAAACGAAAAAAAATATTCAAAAATCTTGTTCAGATTCACAACACTTAATCAATGTGAATCTGAACTATAACATGTTTTACAGAAGATTATTCACATGTGAATGATCATTGAAATTATTTTTTCAACAATCATTGATCATTCAATAACAACTTATGTGAATTTAAATAAACTTTTAGATTCAGACGTGAATCTCACAAAATTTTCATATTGAATTTAAGTAAATTCGTTTATATTCTTTAGAATTTCAACATTTTGTAATATGCAATTGAATTAACTAAGATTCACAAATTAATTTACATAAAGTTATACACGAATGAACACAAAATTGCTAAAAAATATGGCACAATTATCATTTATATGTGAATTAATATATCTAAAACTGGATATATACTATTTTTTAACCTTTTGACAATATTCACAATATAATAAAATTTTAAGTTATTAAACTGTGAATACTGTAACGTAAATTTTTTTATTAAACTGTGAATTAGTGGTTCTCACGGTTCTTAACCTTTTAGTGGTTCTCATTTGAACCCTTTCCTCTATATATATATATATATATATATATATATATATATATATATATATATATATATATATATATATATATATATATATATATATATATATATATATATATATATATATATATATATATATATATATATATATATATATATATATATATATATATATATATATATATATATATATATATATGGAATAGGTTCAAATGAGAACCACTAAAAGGTTAAGAACCGTGAGAACCGATATTCACACATTAAGAAACTTGTTTTTTTCGTTTTTTTGTTTTTTCACACTTGTTTATTATGTGAAAATACATCAACTTAATAATTTCTCTTATTTTTTAATACGTTTTACAATATTCACAATATAATAAAATTTATAGTTATTAAACTGTGAATACTCTAACGTAATAAAAATACAATATTATTAAACTGTGAATTAGTGGTTCTCACGGTTCTCAACCTTTTAGTGGTTCTCATTTGAACCCTTCCCACTATATATATATATATATATATATATATATATATATATATATATATATATATACTATCTAATAAAATAATCCTTTAGTGCCACATGGCAATTTTCTAGATTGCAGTTTTGCCACATGGCAACCTCTTATACAACTTCCGTTTTGCTTTCCCGCCTAAACACGAACCTATACAGTATTATGGTTCCATTCAATTTATAATTAGATCATCAGTTTCCTTTAATTACGCCACAATCTCCCCAAATCACGCCTAATTACACTGTAATTGCTATCATATAGTTTTCTTTCCTACTTACTCTCTCCCCTTATTCAAGATTCAAATTATGAAACCCAACACTCTCCTCTATCTCGAGCTATGCTCCTGGAAGAACCCTATGTGCAGTTACCATCTCTATCTCTTCCTCGCGTAGTCCTTGATGTGCTTCACGTTGTCTAAGGTAAGCATTAGCTGAAATTATTTGTTTTAATAAATTGGCGAAGTCTGAATTGCAGGTAATCGACTTGAAGTCCTAGCAAACGCCTATTGACTCTTACCCCTAGTAACAAAATCAACTGGGTTTTAAATGGTAGGGTTCGTCAAATTTTTTATTTTTTCCTTTTCAAATATGAATTTGACAAAATTGAGTTTATATGTTTATGGAATCGCTTTGATATTCTGTAACGCCGAAAATGTATTTTATTATATAATTATAATAAAAGGGCAAAATGGTCATTTTACCTGAAAAGGGTAATTTGGTCTTTTGGACAGAAAAGGACTTGTTTGGTAATAATATTTTGAGTCTTGGACTTAAAATGTTATAAAAATGTGATTTTTGTCATTTAATTTGTAAATTGTGGCAAAAGTTTGAGAAATGCAACTTCAAGGACCAAATTGCAAATATTGGAGGTATAAAGGTGAGGACTTGTGCAGATTTTTGGCACTCACGGGAGCAAATCTCTTGAACGATTTCTGCAAAGATTGAAGGTCTTTGAAGGCTTGGAACTTGCAAGATTGAATTATAGCATTCAAATGGTAGAATTGGAAGTTTGGAGGTAAGTTCTTCAAGTTTTTGCTAGTTGTTCTTGATGGGTTTTGTGGAATTCAAAAACTGCATTTGCAGTTATAATTGTATGGTTAAAATGGTTAGATACTTCCATTAAGTCATGCTAGTAAGAGCTTAAATCAAGAAAATGGAAGTAGATTGTTATTTTGGATGAAATTGAAGATTTGGGGTTGTTAGAACTAAGAACCCTAATTCTTCCCATGTTTGATTGAGGTTGTTTTGAGGGTTAAAAACCTTGTTAAAATGTAAGGTTTTAGCCTAGGAACAAACCCCAAATGATTAAGAACGAAATTAAGGACTTAAAGGACAAAACAGCAAGCTACAGTGCACAATTCGCGACTGGACAGGAGGTCTGCACAGGCGCTGGGCGCAGTGCGCCCCTATCCAGGCGCAGTGCGCCTATAGGCAGACTCCGGACAGGAACTTTGAAATGCTATCTTTTGTTTAGCTTGTCCGATTAAGCTCAAACTTGAACCGTAGGCTTATTATGGTCTGAAAAGTTTGGGAAAATTTTTAGATTGAGTTTCCGACCCCTCGGGGGCACTGTAGACCGATCCGAATGCCTCGGTGAATAGTAAAATTCATATAAAGTTAGTAAACAGAAAGTTTATTAACTAGGCATTATTTATAACGATATTGTATTGAACTCTAGTGTATTAGAGTCAATTGAAATGGGTATTAACCTATAATCATTTTGAAAATGAATGAAATTATAGGTACGGGACAAAATCATACGAACTTCATTTCAAAGCAAGGAACGATTAACGCTAGTAGTAGCAAGCCTTCAGGTGAGTAATCTCACTGTTATCTATTGTGATAAATGTTATACGAGCAGCTGCAGATGAATATGGTTTGAGGGAAAAAAATGACAGATTTTCATGATTTAAGATATGACAAGACCAGATAAGCCGTGAGTCTATTATAGACAAGAACGGAACTGTGAGTCAATATATCTATGTAAACTGTTATATAGACAACAGCGGGCTTAACCGTGAGTCTAGGCAACAGCGGGCTAACCCGTGAGCCGCAGTTTATTTTGATGAGCCAGATTTATATAGACAACAGCGGGCTAACCCGTGAGTCTAGGCAACAGCGGGCTAACCCATGAGCCACGGCAACAGCGGGCTAACCCGTGAGCCACATTTGATCTTGTATTGTGTGATAATACATGTTTGACTTTGTATAGAGAAATGTTATTCTTATACATGTTATTATTGGTTTGATTACTCATTGGGCTTTATAGCTCACAGTTTTATTGATATGTCCCTGCAGGTGAGCGTGACCCTGCTAAGGGAAAAGATAAAGTCCGTGACTGAGGACTTAGCATTTGAAGTAACGACCCGGCTTGAAGAATGTATAATATTTATGTATTGTACTTCGTGATACACTTGTACTCGTATTTTGTTAACTAATACCCCATACTTATGGTTTTTATTGTAAAATATTCGGTTTGAAAAACAAAAATTTTTGGGGTGTTTTTGTTAATAAGTCGGGTGTTACAAGTTGGTATCAGAGCCGTGGTTTAAGTGAACTAGGTGTCTTAGATTAGATTCCTGGACTTAAACCTTGAGAGAATCACAGATAAATGGACTGTTAGATATATATAAGTTTGTTATTATATATGTAATCTAACGGTTTGCTGAAATTTTGAAGTATGAGAAATACACGAAGCAATCCTACTGGTGCGAATTCGCGTGGAACTGCAAGAAGTGGACCAGCTAGGTCACGCGGCTCTGTTGGGCGAAGAGCACCAGCGAGGGAACCGGTGGGACAAAATCCACCTGATATACGAACTATTGTGGAAGAAGTGGTTAGGCAGATGATGCCTGCGATAATAAATAACTCCAACCTGAGCGGTAATCCAAATCCGAGTGCAAATCCAATTCCTACCGATGAGGCTGCAAAAAGTGTTCATGATGGGCAGCCAGAAAATGAAAGCCAGGGGGAAAGTCGGGCCCGGGCAAATAAAGAAACTCAAGGTGGGGAAGCCTCGATAAAGAAAGTTGGGTGTACATATAAATCCTTTCTTTGTTGTAAACCAAAGGAATTCTCGGGGACAGATGATCCAGTCAAAGCTATGGAATGGATCATGCATATGTAAAAGGTGTTCCGAGTAAGCAAGTGTGCGGATGATGATAAAGTGGAATTTGCCACGAACCAACTTACAAGCGGTGCCCTACATTGGTGGCAAACCTACTATAAATCACTGGATCTTGATTCATCCCAATCAATACCTTGGGAGCAATTCAAGACAAAGTTCAATGAAGAATATTGCTCGGAAGTAGCTATTCAGAAGTTGGAGGATGAATTCCTGCATTTGGAACAGGGTTCCCAATCTGTCCAGGAATATACTCTTAGCTTTCTGGAGAAAGCTAGGTTCGCGGAACACCATATCTACACCGAAAAGAGAAAGATCGACAAGTATGTTCGGGGGTTGACAACTCGAATTAGAGAAATTATGCAACCGTTGAAACTAACTACCTTCCGACAAGTGGTGGATCGAGCCACAGAAAGAGAAACAGAACTGAAGCGACAAGAAGACGAGAAGAAAATTATGGAAACGAAACGAAAGGCGGAAGACCAAGGTTGGACGCCTCAGAAAAAGTCGCAACAATCCGGGTCTAAGGGAAAGGGCCAGAAAGATGAAGGAAGGTGGTGCGAAAAATGCAGAAAAAGGCACACGGGCAGCTGTCGCAGCGATACTGGGTCAGTTAGCTGCCGAAATTGTGGAAAGACGGGTCATTCCACACGGGACTGTCGGGCGGACCGTAGGTGTTTCCAATGCGGGGCTACGGATCATATTCGTCTGAACTGTCCCCAACTGAAATCTGGAGTATACAGTGAAAGACCCAGAGATGATCAAGTGGGAAAGAAAGAAGAGCCGAAGAACAGGGGACGACCGGTGGCCTCGCGAGCTTTCCAGATGACTGTGGAAGAAGCCCGTAAGAAGACGGATGTGGTGACAGGTATTTTCACTCTCAATACCATACCTGTATATGTTATTTTTGATCCGGGAGCCACATACTGTTTTGTATCGGAGTCTTTATTGCCTCGCTTGAATGTACCTTTAACCCCGATGGATGAAAGCTTAGAAGTAGCTATAGCAGACGGCCAATATGTCTGGGTTTCTGAACATATGGAAGGTTGTCAGCTTAAAATCTACGGGACCGTTTTCCCTATAGATTTGAAGCCGATGACTACCAACGAATTTGGTGTAATTGTGGGAATGGATTGGTTAGCAACGAATTATGCTAACGTGGATTGTAGAAATAAAAGTATTACAGTGTTATCACCGGAAGGGGAATGGATGAAAATTCAAGGTGAACGACCTCGGTTACGAATGCCAGTTATCTCCTTTGCTCAAGCCCGAAGTTGTATCAGTAAAGGAGGGATGTCCTATTTGGCTTATGTGTCGGTAGCTCAACCGATTAAAGTGGGGGTAGCGAATGTGAATGTGGTGAATGAGTTCCCAGATGTGTTTCCAGACGAACTTCCAGGGTTGCCACCAGATCGACAGGTTGAGTTCACGATTGAACTAATTCCGGGAGCTGCTCCTGTTGCTCGAGCTCCATACCGTTTAGCACCTTCAGAGATGGTGGAACTTCGGAAGCAACTAGAAGAATTGTTAGACAGGGGTTTCATCAGACCAAGTACATCGCCGTGGGGAGCCCCTATTTTGTTTGTCAAGAAGAAAGATGGGTCAATGCGCATGTGCATTGACTATCGAGAACTAAACAAGATCACGGTGAAGAACAAGTACCCGCTACCCAGAATAGATGACTTGTTCGACCAGCTACAAGGCGCGTCCTACTTTTCCAAGATTGATCTGAGGTCAGGATACCACCAGTTGAAGATAAGGGAGTCAGATATTCCGAAGACAGCTTTCCGAACGAGATACGGTCATTATGAGTTTTTGGTGATGCCTTTTGGGTTAACCAATGCTCCAGTCGTATTCATGGATCTTATGAACCGGGTGTGTCGACCGTTCCTTGATACCTCGGTGATAGTGTTTATTGATGACATCTTGGTGTATTCGCGAAGCCAAGCCGAGCATGAAGTGCATCTGCGACAAGTATTGGAGTTGCTTCGACGAGAAAAGCTGTATGCTAAATTCTCCAAGTGTGAATTTTGGCTGAGAGAAGTTCAATTTCTTGGCCATGTAATTAATGTCGAAGGGGTGAAAGTTGACCCAGCAAAAGTTGAAGCCGTGATGAAGTGGGAACCGCCTCGGAGTCCAACTGAAGTACGAAGTTTTCTTGGTTTGGCAGGCTATTATAGAAGATTTGTCGAGAATTTCTCTTCGATAGCTACTCCGTTGACCAAGTTAACTAAGAAAGGTGAAAAATTCACGTGGGCTGAAAAGCAGCAAGAAGCATTCCAGAAGTTGAAACAAGCTTTATGTGAAGCACCGGTGTTGGCTTTACCACAAAGCGGAGAAGAGTATGTGATCTACAGCGATGCTTCTAGAATTGGTCTTGGATGTGTACTAATGCAGAAAGGTCGGGTCATAGCCTATGCGTCCCGCCAATTAAAAGATGCCGAAAAGAAATACCCAGTTCATGATCTGGAATTAGCTGCGGTGGTTCTAGCATTAAAGTTATGGAGGCATTATTTATACGGTGTGAAGTTTGTTATTTACACTGACCATAAGAGCCTGAAGTACCTCTTCGACCAGAAAGAGCTTAACATGAGACAGCAAAGGTGGATGGATTTGTTGAAAGACTTTGACTGTGAAATTCAGTACCACCCTGGCAAGGCGAACATGGTGGCAGATGCTCTAAGCAGAAAAGAAGCTCCTTTGAAAGTTACATCCGCATGCATGGGTGTAGCAAGCCGGTTACCAGAATTGATTCGTGCAGCACAAGAAGAGGCGTGTAAGACGGCGAATGTAAAAAGCGAAAGAATGGTTGGATATTTGAAGCATCTGGAAGAAAATGCTCATAAATTGAAGACCTTCAGAGGCCGTATATGGGTCCCGAAACAAGGAGAAGCGCGGAATTTACTTCTAGAAGATGCACATTATAGCAGATATGCAGTTCATCCGGGCAGTACCAAGATGTATCGGACGTTAAAACCAATGTATTGGTGGCCTGGAATGAAAAGGGACATTGGAAGATATGTGGAAAGATGTTTGACTTGTCTGCAAGTTAAGTCAAACCATCAGAAACCGTATGGGGAAATACAACCATTGCCGATTCCGGAGAAGAAATGGGACCATATTACCATGGATTTTGTAACAAAGTTGCCGCGGACACCGCGAGGTTATGATTCTATATGGGTGATTGTGGATCGATTGACCAAATCGGCACAATTTATACCATATAAGGAAAAATACAGAGTAGATCAATTGGCAAAAATCTACATTGATGAGGTAATTTGTCGTCATGGATTACCTGCATCGATTGTATCGGACCGAGATAGTAGGTTTACTTCTCATTTTTGGCAGAGTCTTCAAAAGCAACTGGGTACAAAAGTACTTATGAGTACAACATATCACCCGCAGACCGATGGCCAGAGTGAAAGAACTATCCAGACTTTGGAGGACATGCTGAGAACTTGTGTCATTGACTTCGGTGGAAGCTGGGAAGATCACTTGCCTTTAGTGGAATTCGCGTACAATAACAGCTATCATTCCAGCATTCAGATGGCCCTGTATGAAGCCTTGTACGGAGCACCGTGTCGTACTCCGACCTGCTGGACTGAAGTTGGGGAAAAGCCGTTGGCTGGACCCGAAATTGTAGCACGGACTGAAGAAAAGATCAAACTGATACGAGAAAATTTGAAGGTAGCTCAGAATCGACAGAAACAGTACGCAGACAAACGGGTGAAACCAATAAAGTTCCAAGTAGGAGATATGGTAATGCTCAAAGTATCCCCTTGGAAAGGCTTAATTCGTTTCGGGAAGAAAGGGAAGTTGAGTCCTCGCTTCATTGGACCTTTCCGTATATCCCAAAGAATTGGAGCCGTGGCGTATCGATTGGAATTACCTGATGAACTTCATGGTATACATGATGTATTCCATGTGTCCCATTTGAGAAAAACTTTATTTGATAAGTCTCAACATATACCTCTTGCTGAAATTGAGGTGGATGAAAAGCTGAGATACCCTGAACAACCCGAGCGGGTGCTAGACCGCAAGATAAGACAGCTTAGAAACAAGAAGATCAGCATGGTGAAAGTACTTTGGCGTCATCACAAAGGTTCCGACATGACATGGGAGACCGAAAGTGAAATGAAGGAGAAATATCCTCAACTTTTTGTATGATTTCGGGGACGAAATCTCTTAAAGGAGGGGAGAATTTGTAACGCCGAAAATGTATTTTATTATATAATTATAATAAAAGGGCAAAATGGTCATTTTACCTGAAAAGGGTAATTTGGTCTTTTGGACAGAAAAGGACTTGTTTGGTAATAATATTTTGAGTCTTGGACTTAAAATGTTATAAAAATGTGATTTTTGTCATTTAATTTGTAAATTGTGGCAAAAGTTTGAGAAATGCAACTTCAAGGACCAAATTGCAAATATTGGAGGTATAAAGGTGAGGACTTGTGCAGATTTTTGGCACTCACGGGAGCAAATCTCTTGAACGATTTCTGCAAAGATTGAAGGTCTTTGAAGGCTTGGAACTTGCAAGATTGAATTATAGCTTTCAAAGGGTAGAATTGGAAGTTTGGAGGTAAGTTCTTCAAGTTTTTGCTAGTTGTTCTTGATGGGTTTTGTGGAATTCAAAAACTGCATTTGCAGTTATAATTGTATGGTTAAAATGGTTAGATACTTCCATTAAGTCATGCTAGTAAGAGCTTAAATCAAGAAAATGGAAGTAGATTGTTATTTTGGATGAAATTGAAGATTTGGGGTTGTTAGAACTAAGAACCCTAATTCTTCCCATGTTTGATTGAGGTTGTTTTGAGGGTTAAAAACCTTGTTAAAATGTAAGGTTTTAGCCTAGGAACAAACCCCAAACGATTAAGAACGAAATTAAGGACTTAAAGGACAAAACAGCAAGCTACAGTGCACAATTCGCGACTGGACAGGAGGTCTGCACAGGCGCTGGGCGCAGTGCGCCCCTATCCAGGCGCAGTGCGCCTATAGGCAGACTCCGGACAGGAACTTTGAAATGCTATCTTTTGTTTGGCTTGTCCGATTAAGCTCAAACTTGAACCGTAGGCTTATTATGGTCTGAAAAGTTTGGGAAAATTTTTAGATTGAGTTTCCGACCCTTCGGGGGCACTGTAGACCGATCCGTATGCCTCGGTGAATAGTAAAATTCATATAAAGTTAGTAAACAGAAAGTTTATTAACTAGGCATTATTTATAACGATATTGTATTGAACTCTAGTGTATTAGAGTCAATTGAAATGGGTATTAACCTATAATCATTTTGAAAATGAATGAAATTATAGGCACGGGACAAAATCATACGAACTTCATTTCAAAGCAAGGAACGATTAACGCTAGTAGTAGCAAGCCTTCAGGTGAGTAATCTCACTGTTATCTATTGTGATAAATGTTATACGAGCAGCTGCAGATGAATATGGTTTGAGGGACAAAAATGACAGATTTTCATGATTTAAGATATGACAAGACCAGATAAGCCGTGAGTCTATTATAGACAAGAACGGAACTGTGAGTCAATATATCTATGTAAACTGTTATATAGACAACAGCGGGCTTAACCGTGAGTCTAGGCAACAGCGGGCTAACCCGTGAGCCGCAGTTTATTTTGATGAGCCAGATTTATATAGACAACAGCGGGCTAACCCGTGAGTCTAGGCAACAGCGGGCTAACCCGTGAGCCACGGCAACAGCGGGCTAACCCGTGAGCCACATTTGATCTTGTATTGTGTGATAATACATGTTTGACTTTGTATAGAGAAATGTTATTCTTATACATGTTATTATTGGTTTGATTACTCATTGGGCTTTATAGCTCACAGTTTTATTGATATGTCCCTGCAGGTGAGCGTGACCCTGCTAAGGGAAAAGATAAAGTCCGTGACTGAGGACTTAGCATTTGAAGTAACGACCCGGCTTGAAGAATGTATAATATTTATGTATTGTACTTCGTGATACACTTGTACTCGTATTTTGTTAACTAATACCCCATACTTATGGTTTTTATTGTAAAATATTCGGTTTGAAAAACAAAAATTTTTGGGGTGTTTTTGTTAATAAGTCGGGTGTTACATATTCCGACAATTCATATATTCGTTTATCCGACTCCTGAAAGTGACATTTTCCCACATCCTTCACTATCTCTTCAATTCCTGTTTCTTAGCCCTATTATAATCGCTCTCTCTTTTAACGAAGAACGTCAACATCACTAAATCCAGGATTTTTTTAAGTCCCTATGAAGTTTTTGAATGTCATTTGCAGGCTTTGATTTAATCTTCTTATTTTCCAAAGATTAACTTTGATGTTGAAGATGAATGGGTTGAATTCCGCCTTCCCCAGTAATTTTTTATTGGTTTCTCATATTTCAGCCTTCTTGATTGAGCTTGGTTTAATTTTATGTTTTTAGACGGTTTAGTTAATCGAGTTTTTGTGGATTAGAGGATGATTTTTGAGCATGCTTCTTTGTCCAGTAATTTTCATGCTCTCATACATTATACTCAAATAAAAGTGAAGGAAATATCTAATATGATTTCTTGATTTTTGAAAGTTCCATGTTAATTTACTTGATTCAAATTATCTTTCTATAAATATACCCAAAAAGGAACATCATGATACCAACCGATGACATGACCATGAGGGAATGGTGCGTAATGGAAAATGGGAATAGTTTGAAACAAATTTGGGATTGCAATCTAAAGTTCGTTAAAATGATTTTTGGTTTTTAAGGTTATTTGAGTTCATCATAATGATTTCTTAGGTCCTATGCTTTATTATTTGTAACTTTTTAACTTTTTTTTATCTCAATTCTCAAGTTGAGATTAGACAAAGATCGGAGTCCGACAAAATTGGCTTGCAAATTATGTACAGGTGCTTCGATTTAATGCCAATGTAAGTTAAATTTAAGGTTTTCACAATTCCTATTTTCCATTATTTGTGATTTAGTATCGAAAATTATCAGGTGTTATTCTAATAAATGCGTCTCATTTGATTTATTTAAGCCAAAGACTGGCAATTTAATCATAATCATCCTACTGACTTATAAACTTGCTAAAATATTTGTTGTGACTTTTGTTTTTGTTGACCGATTTTCACCAAAGGAAGAGATCACTAGGATGAATCGGATACGTATCACTTAATTGTGTCACTATAAGAAGAGATTACTTCACTCTTTTGACTTTTTCTTAGTCAACTTTTGAAGTCAAAATTCATGCTTTTCATATTCAAATTCCAGATGTATGGTTGCATATATTTCAAGGCAAATTTCATAAAAAAATAATGCATATTTTTTCAAGGCTTTTTACATGAAAATCGCTATATCTTGGATAATTTTTTGGTTTAACCACTATTAAACTTTATTTTAACTAAAGCATAGTAGTTTGATGTATTTTTTTCAAATTAATCATTTCGACAATTTATATCAGATCTTACAAATAGATTTGTTAGCAACAACTTTAAATTGAAAATAAAATGATGTGTCAGTTATTATTAGTGAAAATTACCAAAAACAAAAAATTATGTTTTAGGTGGTTGTGTCGGTTTAATTAGAAAAAAAGTATATGACATAAGAATAAGTGGCTTAAATAGGTATATGACACAAGTATATCATCGAAATATTGAGTTTCACACTTGGAAAGGACCAAGATTGTCGTATCTAAAGTTGAGATCTTGATGTTTTTATCGCGGTTTTTACGTGTTATAATTTATGTGTTAAAAACACAATTTCCTTATATAACAGTTAAAAACCAGAAGAAATTGTAATGTCATTTAACAAAAATTCCCAATATAGCATGCTACTTTCTTTGTTGAACATGTTTCCTTTCCCTGGATGTACTAATCATATTGTTTTTGTAATTAAAAAGGGTTAACTGCAGACAACATCAACGCACTTCACCAAATTTGCCAATTATAGCAAAGTGTTTCAAAACTATTCGATGACCAATCTGTTATTGAAGTGGTGGACAAAAGTTTTCTTTCATTTCGATATCTCTATTTTATTTGAAATGTAATAGTTGTATGTGTTTGTGATTGGTACTTTGTTTGTGTACAATATTTTCCATGGATCCAGCCACATGCATTTCTTACCTCTGTCTCCAGCTATAAAAAGGGTCAATGCAAACCTATGAAATATTTGGATTCACTACTTCCTTCCATTGTTCCATCTCCAGCTCTATCTTTCAAATGTTTGAGGATGATACATTCCAAGGTCCTTAGTTTTGTATATTGTGATTTATATGACCTTCCATGTTTTAAGGATGATTTACAAATAAAATGGATCATGGTTACGACTTTTTTGTTTATAACTTTGATTAATTAAACAATGTACTGAACCAAGACTACCAAGACTAGAATAGATAAATGATCATAACTTTGCTTAATAAAGCGATGACCATAACTACACTTAATAAAGTATATTGAGATGAGAGTATAATATATAATTATGCTTTCAGTTTTAGTTTTTTATTATATTTTTCATTATACAATATAGTTATAGATTTTTTGAGTTTCCAATATTTTTATTATCGGTATCATAATTATAGATTATTTTCAACATTTGTATTACGTATCTATTATAACTCGACTTTATGTAATATTTTTTTCATTATTATTGGCACATAATGTCAAGTCAAAATTTAGTAAATAATAGAGAAATAAAGTTGTCAACATTAATATTCAAAAATTTCTTAATTGTTTGACATTTGTATCCGAATTTTATTGTCTTCATCCTTTTTTAGTTCTAACTAAAGAAATAAACAGAACAATAAGGCACGCAAATTCCATAACAAACTAATTGACATATAAAAAATAGCACATCTGATCTTACCTCAAAAAGATAGGACTTGCAACCTTTCAAAAATAAAGAAGATAATTCGAGTGTATCGTAAACCTTGATAGATAATATTTACAAATATATACATGCATTATAAATGTTTATGGGCATATATGAAATTTGCCCATAAATATATTGTAACGAGCGGAAGGGAGCCGCGCGTTGCTGCGGTTAAGGAAGTCAACAAATTAAAACTACAGGGGTCAAAACTGTAATAAACTAAAGTGGTAAAACTACAGGGGTAAAAATTGTAATAAACTAAAATGGTACTGTTTATTGGAGGCAACAATTATATATATATATATATATATATATATATATATATATATATATATATATATATATATATATATATATATATATATATATATATATATATATATATATATATATATATATATATATATATATATATATATATATATATAATGGTAATTGATTATGTTATATTCATAATATTGGTGCCAATAATTAACAAGGTAAGGTAGTTCATAGTTTCAACTCGAAAATAACTGTTTTACTTATACTTCGGTCTCATTAAAATGTTCAATTACAATCTAAATACTTTTTGTTTTGTCATTTATTTGTTAGTATTTTGTATACATATATTTATATTTTGTTGTTTGTTTTTGCTATTTTTATTTCTCAAACTATATAGTAGATGAGATAAAGACATTCATTGTTAAATATATGTTTGTTTATGAGAGAACCAGTTTGCATACATGACTAATTATAGATTGCTTTATCTAGAGTTAAGACCAATTATAGATTGCTTTATTTAGAGTTAAGAGTATATAATGATTAATGCTATTAATTTTAGATACGAAGGGTAGTCTGTCCAATAAAACTTTCAATGTTGTATACAAAGAAAATTTTCAAAATTTATGTTAAAATACTATGTGTTTTTACTTATGATATTGATTCTCTTTTACTTAGAATATAAAAGTATTCCACACTTTTTAGTTGTGATTTATTTTTTTTCTTTTTGTATACACATAACTCTGTTACATTATTGAATTTTTATAACAGTTATATCGTACTATCATGTATCATTGTTGTTTTCATATTTCAGTATATCAAATTGTATGATTAAATAAAACGTTTTTATTATTATATACAGTTTTTAAATATCAACCGTGTAACACACAGGTTTATAACCTAGTGTATATATATATATATATATATATATATATATATATATATATATATATATATATATATATATATATATATATATATATATATATATATATATATATATATATATATATATATATATCTCATCCTAATAAATAAGTAACTCAAAGTGCCATATGTCATCTTCTAAGCCCTCTTATACACATGTAATTTTTATAGAATTTATGGTTTTCTCAAAATAAAAATTTGTTTGTAAGTTACTCTAAACTCCTTAATTATCTTGTAACTCCTCAATTAAGTGTGGATAATTAATAACTATAATGACATATTATGAATAATCAATTAAGTGTGGGAGAAAAAATTGATTGATTTGAGAAAAAATAAATAAGGCTTTCGAGTTTTTTAGTTATTTTAAAATAAGATTAACCAATCTAAGTTAATGTCAATGAAAAAATAGCATTGAACTTTGTAAAAACAATTCATTAATAACGTCATATATTTAAAATAAAATGGTTTTCTTAATATATAATTTTTTAAATTCGCCAACCAACTAAGATAAAAATGATCTGCAGATACATTGAATTTTGTATGAAATATGGCATGTTTTTGAAAAAAATATTAGTCATAGAAACCAAACTATTAGCCGGCATGAAACTATTTGCTGAAAGGAAACCATTAACGATTCATTGCTATGAACCTTAAATAAAATCCCTAAATTGTAAATCTGAAAACTTAAACCTAAACTCTAAAAGAAACTACTTACCAAAGGAAACCATTAACGATTCATTGTATGCTCTTTGTAAAATTACATTTTTTTAAACAATCTGAAGTTTACACATCGACCGTGGTATCACTACAAACAAAATGACATTTAATGACACAGAAAATATGCCACTAAATACCAAGAAAGTGCCACCAAAAGCGCTATGACTAAAAGGATATAGTGTCACTATTTTATTGTGTCGCTGCAACATTGAATATTTTGTCGAATTATAACATTGTACTCTCATTCTTTTCTCTACCTCATGTAAAGTTTACTACTTTCACTTATTTTTGTAACGACCCAAAAAAAATATCTTGAATTTATATTCAAGATAATGCTTTGAAAATTTTAAAATCATGTAACGGGAAATATAGAAAATTTCCAAGAGTTTGGAGAAAATTGGTGAAAAAGAGTAAAATGGTCATTTGACATCAAAATGACTTTTAAGTAATAAAAATATGATTTTTGGAGCTAATATGTAATGAAATAAAATTTTGACACCAAATAATGGTGATAAGTATTTGAAGGTTAATTCTAGTAAAAGAGGGTAATTTGGTCATTTTACCATAAAGGGGTAATTTGGTTATTTGCCCATGTATAAGATTTATTGTAAAAGTATAATTCTAGTTTGGACCAAAAATGTAAGAAATAAAACTTAGTGTAATAAGAGTTGGGTTCTAGTGTTAAAAATATGAAGAAATTAAGTCCAGGGGCTGTTTTGTCATTAAGCCAAAGTTGGAAAAATATATATATGAGAAAAAATCTCATAAATGACCATAATTATAGAAGAGAGTTCTGGGAACTCTCTAGAAGAGACGAGGGCACGGGTTCGCGAAGAGAAGCAAGGATCGAAGCGAGGAAATCAAGGATTTAACTTGGAACTTTTAATTTCAAGCTTCCAAGGTAAGAAATCATCAACCCTAAGCTTAGTTATTCCAGTTTTGTGGGTAATCTACAAACTGAAAATTTGATATGAAGTTGCTACAACGAATTCATATACATCATCTAGCTCAAATCAACACAAGGAATGGACTTTTAACCATGAATTGTGGTTAATTCCATGGAAATGGGTTTGAGCTCAAGAACCCTAGAAATGGGTTTTTGGAACTGAAATTTGTTTCTATGGTTTTATTAAGTCATATATGTTATAAATGAAGTGAGAAATCGGTTCCATCTTTAAAAAATTGATCAAAATGGTTTTTGGTGTTAAATTGGGTTTTCGGGAATGATTTTAAGCAAAGAGGATGAAATTTGTGAAAAAGATGTTTAAAAACAAGTATAAGTTGGTATTTAGGGCCTAGATATGACCCTAAACCAATTAAGCCAAGTATTAAGAACATATCTTAAAATTATCAAAGTATGTTGCTATTGTTGAAAAATTTGAATTTTGTTCAAAAGCCTTGGAAATCAATTTTATATGATCAAATTAATTCTAAGGAGTTTTAATGAGTTCCATATGTGGTAGTTGTTAAAATAAAGCAGTAGAAGTGATTAATTTCAAACAAATTCGGTTTTTGGATCAAAAATGCAAAAACGGGAATGTTTGGAAAAGTAATCAAAATCTATGATTTTTATGGTTAAAAACATGAAGTAAATGAATGGTTTTACTGTTGGAACAAACCTTATTAATTAAGACGTGAATTAAGGGCTTAACAAGGGAAAATGGAAATTTGTAGCATAAAAATGGGAAATTCTGGGCTGCTGTTCAGCTGGCGCGGTGCGCCCCTTTCCTGGGCGCGGTGCGCCTAGCGGCAGAGTAAAAATGCAGTTTAGTCTCAATGTTCTCTGCCAAGTGATTTTAGTTTTTGAGATTTTCTTCAATACTTGTCCGTTTGACCTCAAATTTTAAACATAGGTCTAATATGTTATGAAACTTTATGAAAAATTGTCGGAATCGAAATACGACCCCTGAGGGTACTGTAGCAAAATACGTATAAAATACAACTTAACTAAAGTTGGTCATTTAAAAGTTATAGACTTGTTATGACCCAAGATAGTATTATAAGGACTCTAATGAGTTATAGAATCAGTTAGCATTAATGTTAATGTATAACATGTTAAATATAGGTCCATGCCAAGTGACTAATGGATCAAAAGAGTATAAATACAAAGAACGTGTAGTCAGTCTCCTAGCAACACATCAGGTGAGTACATGCAGTATTTTTACCCATTCTGGGGTACATGGCAAGTAAGTATATTTAAGATTTCTTATAAAATCTTTTTATGTGACATTATATGCAAGAGTATTATTATCAACTCGTTTATGAAAGTATAATGCTATGTTTGAAGTTATGTTTTGAACTACAAGTCAAGTTAAATGATAGTATGTTGGTCTATGAACCAATTATGTGAAAGTATATTTTGATTACAAATGATACATGTTTTCAAATATGAATGGCATATAGCCACAAGATGTTTAAGAAGTATGTTTTGGTTACAAACTGTATATATTTTTAGTATGAATGGCATATAGCCATAAGATGTGGAAAGTATGTTTTGGCATAAAGCTTAGTATGTTAGAAAGATATGTTTTAAACATATGAGTATTATAAGATGAAAGCTATACTTGGCATATAGCCATAAAGACATAATATGATGAAGTTTGGCACCTAGCCACAAGTTGTGTACATGAGAAATGTTTAAGCAAGCAGCAAGTATTTTGTATGACTGGTAATTGTAGCAAGCAGCGTTAGTAAAGGAACTATGTTCCAACCTACCCGGGTTAGGTAAGGGATCTACTGGGGGCAAGCCCCATCGCGAAGTAGATTGCCTCAGCACTTCTATGGTGAGGATTGATCCGTTCTTTCTAGCCGTAGAGACTTGGGGTATCACTTATAGTGATTAAAGCCCTAAGTATAAAAATCCAGCAAGCATATAAAACCAGTCAAAGAAAGTAAGAAAGAAGTTATTTTTGTAAAGTATGCTATGAAATGATTTTGGAAGTAAAAGAGTTATAGTATATTACTACTATAAGTTTTGAAAGGTATTATTTTGTAAGCTTGTTATGAAATGATTTCTAGAAATAAAAAGTTATAGTATGTTATTACTATAAAGTTTTGACAGAAGTTTTATGTTACAAATTTTATAAAAAGTTGGAAGAAATAAGTTAATGGTTTGAGTCTAAAACTCATGTAACTCACGAGACATTATTGTCTTACGTATTCTATTTTTATGCCATGTATTCCAGGTTAAAATTCTAAAGTATAATTGGTTGGAGTAAAGCTGGAGTGGAGCCCGAGTTAGCTCTTATCTTGGACTAAAGGTTTAATCCTTTCTTGCTTACTATGGTTAGTTTTGGTATGGATTTGTAACACCCACTATTTTGAAAAATGTAAATGATTGGTTTTTGATAAACCGTATTTTTGTATTTCTATATTTATACAGTATTTGAAAACAGTAGAATTGGGGTGTCACAAGTTGGTATCAGAGCCATAGTTTAAGCGAATTAGGATTGACTTGTTCCACTCCTAGGCTTAAACTCATGCTATAAAAATGTTAGTTTATGAAAGTATGTTATATGATGTCTTAAATGATTAAGACATTATGCATTATGTAAAATATGTAGATATATAACACTAAGAATTGTTGAGCTAACGTTAAAGTGAGCAAAGATTTGACCGTTAGGAAAATTATATGATATTTTCCATAACCGTCTAAATTTATTAAAGACTATGTTTATAAAGTAATAAGATTTTCAGTATTGATCACCATGTATTTATAATGGTGTTATATGTTAAAGGAACCAGTGTCCCATGAAACCTTGTGGTAACAACAGAATCAATATTGTAACACCCCATTTTTGGCGTTAGCGATTATAAATATTTCCAATTATTTAGTATCGTATTTTAAAATAAAGGAAATAGATTTTTATATTGGAAGCGAATCGTGGAATCAAACATTGATTATTACGACTAATAATAATAATAATGACGAAATAATAACTCTAATCTAATTTATAAGTTGAGAGGAGGATTATGTCATATTTGTATACTTAATAAGTTGTATTTGGGGGTTTTTGGTTAACTAAAATTATAGGACCAAAATAGAGGGACCATTTTTGCAATTTAACCATAGTACATATAATTCTTTTTCTTTGGAGCTGCTGCGTTTTTGGATGGGGAAAAGAATATCAAGAGCCTCTCTCATGGAAACCCTAACCCTCTCTATTCCCGTTTTTGAAGACCCACCCTCAGTGTTCGATCATTTCCCGTAGATTCAGATGTTGGATCGCCACGAAATTTTAACTGAAGGTTCCCAAGATATAAATGAAGGTTCTGACCGAAGGATTTTCGATTTCAATGTCTAGAAGTGGAGTTATGAATTTCGCAACCTGACTTAGGGTTTCTGACAGATTCCTCTGCTGAGTCTTCCTTCTTGAGAAAATCATATCTGGAGTTCCAGAGGTCAAATAAGGTTAGTACCGGTGCACACGGTTCACAAATTTAGTTGAGCAACTTTCTACAGTAGACCATTATCCGTTTTGAAGACCAGAGGTACGGGGTAATTACTCATCTTTACGTACTGCTCTAATTCCGTTCAGATTAGTCATGCTGTTTTGTTTATTTTATAAAAGGAGTTTGGAGAAAGCTTTTTACATGATTCCGCCTCCTAGAATAATTGTATTTAAGTAAATTTGATATCTGGAAAAGATGGATGTCTGATTCCATTCCCAAGTTTATGGTAATTGGGAAATATCACAGACCAATGTTTTTCTCATCAGCACTATCGTTTCTGATTGGTTCTGTATTGTGAATTTTGTATCTTGAGTTTGAAAACGTATTTTGAGTTGGTTCCAACTCTCAGATCTCTATTGTTGAGTCTATTTTACTCATGATTTTTCCTAGGGTCTGATTCCATACGAAAGTTGGGTGGAAGTTGCAATTTGCACCAACTGGTCCAGGACTGTTCTGTACAGATAATTATGCATTGGTAAATTCATAATTAAATGTACAAAAATGGTTTGGGGGCAAGGTCAGTTGCCTTAGTTCCCTGTTGAAGTCTAGTTTGTCCTCACCAAATTTTAGAATTCAGTTCTTAACCCATTTTGGGCTATTATTATTTCTTTAAGGTGTGGTTCAGTAGGTGGACTGATTGCATCAGTCAACTTTGGAGATTTTTCATTTATTCTTGAAAGGTGAAAATGACATGAGGTCAGGCCCTGTGACATTTTCCTTGAGTCAGTTTACCCATGATTTTTATTGGATTTTATTTTCAATCTTTCCTTGGTCTAATATTGCAAATCTTGTTGAGGGTCCAGAAATCAGCCTTGCTGTTGGTTTCTTCTCTTATGATAATCATCTTAGTTTTTGGTTTTGGGTGTCATGATGTGGGCTTGGGTTTACTTAAAACTAATTGAATCATATAATAACTTATTTGTTGAGTAAAAATGAATAAAAGAGAGTGGGGGTATATGTCGAGACAACGTGCATGTCGAAAGTTATAAACATTTAAACTATAAGCAACGCTATAAGTATCTATTTATAGTAACGTTAATTAGTGTACTTGGTAATAATTAACTTAATATACTTTATAGGAGTATAAGGTGTGCGGTTTTAAGCTTGGTTGGATTTGCGGAGTTGCCGCACGGATTTCTACATTGCCGACTCGAGGTGAGTACATGCAGTATTTTACCCATTTTGGGGTACATGGCAAGTAAGTATTTTCAAGATTTGTTTTTATAAAATTTCTATATGTGAAATTATATGCAAGAGTATTATTTCTAACTTGTTTGTGAAAGTATAATGCTATATTTGAAGTTATGTTTTAGCCTATGAGCCAATTATGTGAAAGTATATTTTGGTCTATGAACCAATTATATGAAGGTATATATGTTTTGAATATAAGTTATACATGTTTGAAAGTATGGATAGGCATATAGCCACAATATGTTTAAGAAGTATGTTTCGGTTACAAATTGTATATGTTTTCAAGTATGACTTGACATTAAGCCTAAAATGTTATATAGACATGTTTTAAACATATGGTTTAAGAAAGATGAAAGTTACAAATTTGGCATCTAGCCATAAAGATAGAAAGTAATGAAGCTTGGCACTTAGCCACAAGTTATATGTATGAAAGTAATGTTCAAATGTTTTGTATGACTGGTAATTGTAGCAAGCAGCGTTAGTAAGGGAACTATGTTCCAACCTTCCCGGGTTAGGTAAGGGGTCTACTGGGGAAAATCCCTGTCGCGAAGTAGATCGCCTCAGCACTTCTATGGTGAGGATTGATCCGTTCTTTCTAGCCATAGAGACTTGGGGTATCACTTATAGTGATTAAAGCCCTAAGTATAAAAATCCAGTAAGCTTATAAAACCAGTCAAAGAAAGTAAGAAAGTTTATATTTAGTAAAGTATGTCACAAAATGATTTTTGAGAAGTAAAGAGTTATAGTATGTTGCTAATATAAAGTTTTGAATGAAGATATTTTTGCAAGGTATGATATGTAATGATTTTTAAAAGTAAAGAGCTATGGTATGACATTATTATAAAACTTTGAAAGATGTTTTATGTCATAAGTTTTATATATAAAGGTTGGAAAAGAAGTTAAAAGTTTGAGTCTAAAACTCATGTAACTCACGAGACAATTTTTGTCTTACGTATTTTATTTTTATGCCATGTATTCCAGGTTAAATGCTATGCTATAATTGGATGAAGTTTAGCTGGAGTGGAGCCCACATAGCTCCTATCTTGGACACAAGGTTTAATCCTTTTCTTGCTTACTATGGTTAGTTTGGTATGGATTTGTAACACCCACAGTTTTAAATATGTAAATAATCGGTTTTTGTTAACCGTATTTTTGTATTCAAGTATTTATACGAAAAACCATAGTATTTGTAAATAGTAGAAATGGGGTGTCACAAGTTGGTATCAGAGCCATAGTTTAAGCGAATTAGGATTGGCTTGTTCCACTCCTAGGCTTAAACTCATGCTATAGAAATGTTAGTTTATGAAAGTATGCTATATAGTGTCTTAACTGATTAAGACATTATGCATTTTTAAAATATGTAGATATATAAAACAAAGAAGTGTTAAGTTAACTTTTAAAGTGAGCAAAAATCTGACCGTTAGGAAAATTATATCATATTTTCCATAACCGTCTAAATTTATTAAAGGCTATGTTTATAAAGTAGTAAGATTTCCAGTATTGATCACCATGTATTTATAATGGTGTTATATGTTAAAGGAACCAGTGTCCCATGAAACTTTGTGGTAACAACAGAATCAATATGTATAGGTGGTTATGGTAATATGGGCCCGTATTATCATAATCACAGGATATGTATTGAGACTGGTGGAACCGTAAAGGAATTATGGCAGTCTGGTGAGTAAGGTTGTGAAGAGAGTAATAAGAATAACATAGAGGTCATATGCCTATGTAATAAGTATTAAAGGTTAATGCAGTGGATATATACCACTTAGTATGACAAGGTAAAAGAAATTAATAAGATAATTAATACTCCCGAGACAATATGAAAGGAACCAGTAAAAGAGACATAGCCTGAAGGAATAAATATATTGAAAATGTTAATGGAGCATATAGTACAAATATAAAAGAAAAAGTATAACTGAAAATTTCGTTGTCTAACGGAAACGAATTATGATTATAGAATAAAGATAAAAGTAGTGTCACTACAGTGACCAAAGAAAGAAAGATTGGAAAATAACAATAATAATAAATAAAAGTAGTAATACATCGATACATGTAACCCATTACTATAACTTTATATTAATACATTAAGAAAAGTTTACAGAACTAGTAGCCTAAACTGAAGAATCAGAAGGAAGCGAAAAAAGATCTTCTACACTCCACTCTTTGTCATCTGTAGGTCGACTTGTACCTTCTTGAGGATTTGGAAGGGGTATGTTTTCAGTTATTGGAGGAGGAGCTCCAAGGCGTGGGGTCTCGATAGGGTTAGAACCCGTAACCCCATGATTATGCGCTAAATATTGACCCATTTGGGGTGTGTGTAAGTAGGGAAGTGAAGAGGAAGGGTTCCAATTTGGAACCAGTTGGGGGTAGCTATAAGAAGGAGGAAACCAGGCTAGGTTACCTACAGAGCCTCCAAAATTCCCCTCACTCACAGGCTCGAGTAAACCAGGATTAATACTACTCATACCAGAATTAGATGGCAGAGATTGCTGCTGTGTATGAGTTCTTGATGAAGTTTCCCCCTTTTCCAGAAATTTTCTTTTCTTATATTCAACCTTATGAGCAGCCTGTATCAGTTTCTTTGTTCCTTCTGTTAGACCTGATTGCGACCCTTCAATTATTGCTTCTTTCTCTTTTTTTAGGTTGGGTAATAAATCTTTCGATAATCATGCTGCTCCTCTAAACTCGTTGCCAAATTCCTGTGACACAAATAACTTTAGTAATTACAATTTTATGATATATAAAAAGAAATGCAATTCTTTACCTCAACACGATCAATAAGAGTTTGCAGACTCTTAAGTTGTCGTTGGGGCCAATGATCGATACCTAAATCTCTACAGCGTTTTTTTAACTGTGTCGATCCAATGTTGAGTTCTTTCGCAGCTTTCTCAATTGGTTCATTAAAGTGTTCAGCTATTGTTTCTCTACTTAATGAGTGTCTGAAACCTCTTCTACTGCCAGCTACTGTGGTTGTCGGAGTTGAAGGATTTAGTTCAAATGTATTATTATTATTATTTGGGATCATTTGAACATGATCCTGATTTTCTGAACCAAAGATGGACATTGATTCATTAAAATCAGTAGCTTCTATCGGTGGTAATTGTAGATTTTCAATCATGGACCCACGATTCTGAAATCCTTCTAGGTTCCTTTGAATCACCTGAAGCTGATTTTGATATTGAAAACCAACCCCAAGCTCGAGATTCATTTCAATATTAATGTTATGAGTTGTTTGTAATTGACTTTCATTCTGAATGTCAGTCATGAATTCTTGATTCATGGGGATGATCTCATTACTCGTTGAGGGTACGTCGATGAATGGATTGTAGCCAGATAAATTATCCACAGATGGGTCTACAAACAACAATTATCAGATGATAAAACAAAATTGAATATTCATAAAAGCAATCATTTAAAAGAATTTAACCTGGTAGAAGGTGTGGAGTTTGATTAAGTGCATGGTCTAAAGAAACATTCACCGAATCGTCTAAGTTGATGTTTAGCTCGGGAAAAATTCTCGGCTCTTCGTTGAGTGGCTCTATTGATAGTATATCTGGAAGACTGTATCATAATTAAAAATCAAACAAAACATTAGAAAGAAAAATGAAAAACAAATAATGGATGTTTAGAATGTTAAAGTCACCGAACTCCGGCAAAGATGTCTGATCTGAAGGACCCTCTCCTTGCGGAAAACCAGGTCCAGGGTTTGGCAGATCGCCCATTGAAGATCTGTTTTCCATGACTCAGCTTTAAATATGAGTTCGTATATGAACAATCTAGTGATAGAAGAGAATGAGATTGAAAATGAACGTGGAAATAAATGATGCTACTTACGTGTATATATATAGCATTTTGCAGCTAGAACCGAAAGGACGCATGTAATTGAAAGCACAATTCATGTTCTTATTACCAAAATTCAAACCATCTACAGTGGATGCGACCCTTCACTACCCTGAGTGCCGGTTAATTTTCAAAATTCACTGCTAGACTCTAGTGATAAAGGGATATTGATGAGATTTTTGGAATAAAGGTGAATAAAGTGGTGTCGTTTACTGATTACTTAATTGCACAGACTGTTGTAGGCTGTTGATTATTAGTGATGTGATGTCACATAAAAACAAAGTGTACGACCTATCTGTTAACATTTGAGAGGTATTGACCTTAACTTATTTCGACTTTTCATCTCGTGTTGGACTCTAGGCCTAATGGGTTAAAGCTTAACATATTTGGGCTCATGTCATTGGGCTAGTAGTTATGGAAAAATTAATAGACCAATATAAAAATGAAGTATGGGCTAATGTATTCACATACTATTAATCTTGTGGAATTATGGGCTAATGAAAGTTTCAACCTAGATTACCTATTGTCTTGGTGTTGAATTTCGGGGACGAAATTCTTATAAGTGGGGGAGAGTTGTAACACCCCATTTTTGGCGTTAGCGATTATAAATTTTTCCAATTATTTAGTATCGTATTTTAAAATAAAGGAAATAGATTTTTATATTGGAAGCGAATCGTGGAATCAAACATTGATTATTACGACTAATAATAATAATAATGACGAAATAATAACTCTAATCTAATTTATAAGTTGAGAGGAGGATTATGTCATATTTGTATACTTAATAAGTTGTATTTGGGGGTTTTTGGTTAACTAAAATTATAGGACCAAAATAGAGGGACCATTTTTGCAATTTAACCATAGTACATATAATTCTTTTTCTTTGGAGCTGCTGCGTTTTTGGATGGGGAAAAGAATATCAAGAGCCTCTCTCATGGAAACCCTAACCCTCTCTATTCCCGTTTTTGAAGACCCACCCTCAGTGTTCGATCATTTCCCGTAGATTCAGATGTTGGATCGCCACGAAATTTTAACTGAAGGTTCCCAAGATATAAATGAAGGTTCTGACCGAAGGATTTTCGATTTCAATGTCTAGAAGTGGAGTTATGAATTTCGCAACCTGACTTAGGGTTTCTGACAGATTCCTCTGCTGAGTCTTCCTTCTTGAGAAAATCATATCTGGAGTTCCAGAGGTCAAATAAGGTTAGTACCGGTGCACACGGTTCACAAATTTAGTTGAGCAACTTTCTACAGTAGACCATTATCCGTTTTGAAGACCAGAGGTACGGGGTAATTACTCATCTTTACGTACTGCTCTAATTCCGTTCAGATTAGTCATGCTGTTTTGTTTATTTTATAAAAGGAGTTTGGAGAAAGCTTTTTACATGATTCCGCCTCCTAGAATAATTGTATTTAAGTAAATTTGATATCTGGAAAAGATGGATGTCTGATTCCATTCCCAAGTTTATGGTAATTGGGAAATATCACAGACCAATGTTTTTCTCATCAGCACTATCGTTTCTGATTGGTTCTGTATTGTGAATTTTGTATCTTGAGTTTGAAAACGTATTTTGAGTTGGTTCCAACTCTCAGATCTCTATTGTTGAGTCTATTTTACTCATGATTTTTCCTAGGGTCTGATTCCATACGAAAGTTGGGTGGAAGTTGCAATTTGCACCAACTGGTCCAGGACTGTTCTGTACAGATAATTATGCATTGGTAAATTCATAATTAAATGTACAAAAATGGTTTGGGGGCAAGGTCAGTTGCCTTAGTTCCCTGTTGAAGTCTAGTTTGTCCTCACCAAATTTTAGAATTCAGTTCTTAACCCATTTTGGGCTATTATTATTTCTTTAAGGTGTGGTTCAGTAGGTGGACTGATTGCATCAGTCAACTTTGGAGATTTTTCATTTATTCTTGAAAGGTGAAAATGACATGAGGTCAGGCCCTGTGACATTTTCCTTGAGTCAGTTTACCCATGATTTTTATTGGATTTTATTTTCAATCTTTCCTTGGTCTAATATTGCAAATCTTGTTGAGGGTCCAGAAATCAGCCTTGCTGTTGGTTTCTTCTCTTATGATAATCATCTTAGTTTTTGGTTTTGGGTGTCATGATGTGGGCTTGGGTTTACTTAAAACTAATTGAATCATATAATAACTTATTTGTTGAGTAAAAATGAATAAAAGAGAGTGGGGGTATATGTCGAGACAACGTGCATGTCGAAAGTTATAAACATTTAAACTATAAGCAACGCTATAAGTATCTATTTATAGTAACGTTAATTAGTGTACTTGGTAATAATTAACTTAATATACTTTATAGGAGTATAAGGTGTGCGGTTTTAAGCTTGGTTGGATTTGCGGAGTTGCCGCACGGATTTCTACATTGCCGACTCGAGGTGAGTACATGCAGTATTTTACCCATTTTGGGGTACATGGCAAGTAAGTATTTTCAAGATTTGTTTTTATAAAATTTCTATATGTGAAATTATATGCAAGAGTATTATTTCTAACTTGTTTGTGAAAGTATAATGCTATATTTGAAGTTATGTTTTAGCCTATGAGCCAATTATGTGAAAGTATATTTTGGTCTATGAACCAATTATATGAAGGTATATATGTTTTGAATATAAGTTATACATGTTTGAAAGTATGGATAGGCATATAGCCACAATATGTTTAAGAAGTATGTTTCGGTTACAAATTGTATATGTTTTCAAGTATGACTTGACATTAAGCCTAAAATGTTATATAGACATGTTTTAAACATATGGTTTAAGAAAGATGAAAGTTACAAATTTGGCATCTAGCCATAAAGATAGAAAGTAATGAAGCTTGGCACTTAGCCACAAGTTATATGTATGAAAGTAATGTTCAAATGTTTTGTATGACTGGTAATTGTAGCAAGCAGCGTTAGTAAGGGAACTATGTTCCAACCTTCCCGGGTTAGGTAAGGGGTCTACTGGGGAAAATCCCTGTCGCGAAGTAGATCGCCTCAGCACTTCTATGGTGAGGATTGATCCGTTCTTTCTAGCCATAGAGACTTGGGGTATCACTTATAGTGATTAAAGCCCTAAGTATAAAAATCCAGTAAGCTTATAAAACCAGTCAAAGAAAGTAAGAAAGTTTATATTTAGTAAAGTATGTCACAAAATGATTTTTGAGAAGTAAAGAGTTATAGTATGTTGCTAATATAAAGTTTTGAATGAAGATATTTTTGCAAGGTATGATATGTAATGATTTTTAAAAGTAAAGAGCTATGGTATGACATTATTATAAAACTTTGAAAGATGTTTTATGTCATAAGTTTTATATATAAAGGTTGGAAAAGAAGTTAAAAGTTTGAGTCTAAAACTCATGTAACTCACGAGACAATTTTTGTCTTACGTATTTTATTTTTATGCCATGTATTCCAGGTTAAATGTTATGCTATAATTGGATGAAGTTTAGCTGGAGTGGAGCCCACATAGCTCCTATCTTGGACACAAGGTTTAATCCTTTTCTTGCTTACTATGGTTAGTTTGGTATGGATTTGTAACACCCACAGTTTTAAATATGTAAATAATCGGTTTTTGTTAACCGTATTTTTGTATTCAAGTATTTATACGAAAAACCATAGTATTTGTAAATAGTAGAAATGGGGTGTCACAAATATGTATAGGTGGTTATGGTAATATGGGCCCGTATTATCATAATCACAGGATATGTATTGAGACTGGTGGAATCACAAATGAATTATGGTATTCTGGTGGGTAAGGTTTTGAAGAGAGTAGTAAGTAAAACATAGGAATTATATGCTTATGAAATAACAACCAGTAAGGTTGTAAGTATTAAAAGCTAATGTAGTGGATATATACCACTTAGTATGGTAAAGTAAAGGAAATAATGTGATAATTAATATTTTTAGACAGATTGAAAGACATTAAATTATATGCCTGTCGAGACGAGAGGAAGTATGTATAAGGGCAATCTAAAAAGGAATTATGGGTATTGATTACCTATATAAAAGTTGTAAGACTTCTACAGGAAGAATGAAATTATAAGTGGAGTGTATTAATAGTACAATGTTATAATGAGTAATAAAAGTAAAGTAAAATACCCAAATGGGAAAAAAATGATGCATGAGAAATTGTCAAAGATTATGATATCTAAAGTGATTAAATGAACATGAAGTGAGAATTAAAGGTTGAATGCCTAAATAAATGTTAGGCAAGAAATAAAAGATGAAACAAATGATGAGGATAATCAGAAGAATATAATGAAAGACTTTAAAGAAAATGATGATAAAATATTGGTTATGAGGAAATAAATTCCACAACCAAATGAATGAAATAAAAGAGGTAATACCAGTAATGAAAGAGTATAATGATGTATGATAATGGAAGAAAAATCAAAAGCATGTGAGCAAAATGACTAAAGGTCATAAATGATACGAAGTAAAGAACAAGAGTAAATGTTTAAATAAGTATTAGACATAGAATCAAGGACAAGGTAAGAACTAAAACAAATAGGCAGGAAGTTATTACTTCTAAATGGAAATGATGAGTGAAAGTAATCAAAGCTTGTGAGAAATGGTCAGTACATGGCTTGTAGCCATGAAATACAAAGAAGTGTATGTATGTTTATATGTGTCTATAAATGTAAAAACATGAGTAAATTTTGGGATATATAAATATGATGTACAAAAGTATAAAAGTGGTTATGAAATAAGTATTCTAATTAGAATACTATAAGGTATGAAGCAAAAGAGTAAAATAATGTATCGGGCATACTGCCTCGATATACCAAAAGAATGAAAGATGACGAGAAAATAAATGGCAATTGTGTATCACTTAAAGATACATAAGAAGTAAGTTGTATATGAAATATATAATGTTGTAAAGAAATATATAGTGTAAAGAAGTGGAATTTAAATGAAAGAATAGCAAAATGTGTTAGGCATGTAGCCTTATAACACATGACAGAAATGGTAAAAGATGTAAAGGCAAGAAAATTATTGTTTTAGCATTAGCTATAACAAGTAAAGAGTAACGAGTGGTAATGGTGATTGAGGGTTATGTCAAGAATTCGTCATGGGACGAAAATGTTAAAAAATACCTAGTTGGATTCTTAAACCAAGAGAGAACCAAGTATATATATATATATATATATATATATATATATATATATATATATATATATATATATATATATATATATATATATATATATATATATATGTGTGTGTGTGTGTGTGCGTGCATATTATGCAACTAAGAACTTGTAAGTATATGTCAAGAAGTTAATGAATGTGGTTTGTAAAACATAAATACACCACAAGATAATAATATTAAGAAAAGTGAAGTAAGTATGGGAATGTGAAATATAGTATGCAACATGCATGAAGTCCCATAAGTGATTTGAAGAAAAACAAATTTCGATTCAATCATAGTAAACAATTTAAATACCGTGAGGAGAGAGTAAGCATAAGATCAGATGCTAAACTAAGCACTAATTTGAGAAATAAGAATTGGCAAAGTACTGAAACATAAATAATCATATGAGCAAGGTACACGGGGGTACACAAGAAGATGAAAAATGTAATAGAAATGATATCATTATGTATGATGAGTGAATGAGGATGAAATCTCATAAATGACAAGTGGAGATGAAAGAAACACTTAAATTGCTAATATGTCAAATTGTGAAAGTGTTATAATTAAAAGTGATATAATACATGTATTAACGAAAGTAAGACATTTAACGTACAGGACGTGAGTAAGAAGCACGTTAAAGTGAGACTTCATAAATTATGAATTTAAAATGGAAGTAATATGGAGTCAATAACAATGGTTATGATGTGACAGTAATAAGTATGGAATGATACCAGATATGTATTTAAAGAAAATAATACATGTAGAGTACAAAGTGGAACATATAGTAAGGGATTGCGAATGTATAGAAGTTAACAAGAAGTATATAATCGGTATACAATTAGTAGTATAAAAGCCAAGAGTGGAAAAGAAGGAAGTTGACAGAAATAATAGATCAACTTCAATGGTAAAACTGTACAAGTTTACAAGATCAAATATTGTGTAATATACCTAGAAAGAAAGGTAATGATGTCTAATTGTTAAAATAAAAAGCGATACGTCGTTTCAACACTTTCAGAATGAGATATACAAATTCTCGTGAAGGATATGCTGATTCGACAGATTCTGTCCCAAATAGAAAAATAAGGGTGTGAAGTGAAACGAAAGGAAGAAAATTCATTCCTTAAAAATGGTAACCAATTGAGAGTTGTCAGTAAAGATGAAGAAAGAATAAATGTAAACTACTTATGTAATAATGTTTGAGCAAAGATATAAGAAAAAAGGGAGATAAGAATGAATAAGTTATAAAGTTATGTTTAAGGGAAATGTCCGTTAAGGGACAAAATCTATACAAGGAAAAGAATTTGTGTATTTATGAAATTGTATAAATACGAACTATGTATAAAAATATTTAGTGATATTTGGAACTTTTATAAGTAAAGAATGTTGTGAGTATAATCTCACATGTTGTAGTAAAGATATGAGAAGAATTCGAAAGTAGATTGCTATTTTGATAAAAGTATGAAAGTATGGACCTATTTTGTAGAATGAGCTTTACTAAGATATTTTGTATATAAATGAAATGAGGTATAAAGGAATGTAACGAGAATATATAGTATGGAGTATGAATGAACGACTAAAATGTTGAGAAAACGGATAAAATGACCGAAAGGGCATTTTGGTCATTTAATAAAAGTAATGTATATGTTGAAATAAGAAAGTAAAAAGTTGAAGAAATAAAAAAAATTAATTCCTCAAAGATAAAGAGTATAAGTACAAATCATACTATTAAAATACGAAAAGATTCCGAGGACGGAATCCCAATAAGGGGGAGGTAGTTGTAACGACCCAAAAAAAATATCTTGAATTTATATTCAAGATAATGCTTTGAAAATTTTAAAATCATGTAACGGGAAATATAGAAAATTTCCAAGAGTTTGGAGAAAATTGGTGAAAAGGGTAAAATGGTCATTTGACATCAAAATGACTTTTAAGTAATAAAAATATGATTTTTGGAGCTAATATGTAATGAAATAAAATTTTGACACCAAATAATGGTGATAAGTATTTGAAGGTTAATTCTAGTAAAAGAGGGTAATTTGGTCATTTTACCATAAAGGGGTAATTTGGTTATTTGCCCATGTATAAGATTTATTGTAAAAGTATAATTCTAGTTTGGACCAAAAATGTAAGAAATAAAACTTAGTGTAATAAGAGTTGGGTTCTAGTGTCAAAAATATGAAGACATTAAGTCCAGGGGCTGTTTTGTCATTAAGCCAAAGTTGGAAAAATATATATATGAGAAAAAATCTCATAAATGACCATAATTATAGAAGAGAGTTCTGGGAACTCTCTGGAAGAGACGAGGGCACGGGTTCGCGAAGAGAAGCAAGGATCGAAGCGAGGAAATCAAGGATTTAACTTGGAACTTTTAATTTCAAGCTTCCAAGGTAAGAAATCATCAACCCTAAGCTTAGTTATTCCAGTTTTGTGGGTAATCTACAAACTGAAAATTTGATATGAAGTTGCTACAACGAATTCATATACATCATCTAGCTCAAATCAACACAAGGAATGGACTTTTAACCATGAATTGTGGTTAATTCCATGGAAATGGGTTTGAGCTCAAGAACCCTAGAAATGGGTTTTTGGAACTGAAATTTGTTTCTATGGTTTTATTAAGTCATATATGTTATAAATGAAGTGAGAAATCGGTTCCATCTTTAAAAAATTGATCAAAATGGTTTTTGGTGTTAAATTGGGTTTTCGGGAATGATTTTAAGCAAAGAGGATGAAATTTGTGAAAAAGATGTTTAAAAACAAGTATAAGTTGGTATTTAGGGCCTAGATATGACCCTAAACCAATTAAGCCAAGTATTAAGAACATATCTTAAAATTATCAAAGTATGTTGCTATTGTTGAAAAATTTGAATTTTGTTCAAAAGCCTTGGAAATAAATTTTATATGATCAAATTAATTCTAAGGAGTTTTAATGAGTTCCATATGTGGTAATTGTTAAAATAAAGCAGTAGAAGTGATTAATTTCAAACAAATTCGGTTTTTGGATCAAAAATGCAAAAACGGGAATGTTTGGAAAAGTAATCAAAATCTATGATTTTTATGGTTAAAAACATGAAGTAAATGAATGGTTTTACTATTGGAACAAACCTTATTGATTAAGACGTGAAATAAGGGCTTAAAAAGGGAAAATGGAAATTTGTAGCATAAAAATGGGAAATTCTGGGCTGCTGTTCAGCTGGCACGGTGCGCCCCTTTCCTGGGCACGGTGCGCCTAGCGGCAGAGTAAAAATGCAGTTTAGTCTCAATGTTCTCTGCCAAGTGATTTTAGTTTTTGAGATTTTCTTCAATACTTGTCCGTTTGACCTCAAATTTTAAACATAGGTCTAATATGTTATGAAACTTTATGAAAAATTGTCGGAATCGAAATACGACCCCCGAGGGTACTGTAGCAAAATACGTATAAAATACAACTTAACTAAAGTTGGTCATTTAAAAGTTATAGACTTGTTATGACCCAAGATAGTATTATAAGGACTCTAATGAGTTATAGAATCAGTTAGCATTAATGTTAATGTATAACATGTTAAATATAGGTCCATGCCAAGTGACTAATGGATCAAAAGAGTATAAATACAAAGAACGTGTAGTCAGTCTCCTAGCAACACATCAGGTGAGTACATGCAGTATTTTTACCCATTCTGGGGTACATGGCAAGTAAGTATATTTAAGATTTCTTATAAAATCTTTTTATGTGACATTATATGCAAGAGTATTATTATCAACTCGTTTATGAAAGTATAATGCTATGTTTGAAGTTATGTTTTGAACTACAAGTCAAGTTAAATGATAGTATGTTGGTCTATGAACCAATTATGTGAAAGTATATTTTGATTACAAATGATACATGTTTTCAAATATGAATGGCATATAGCCACAAGATGTTTAAGAAGTATGTTTTGGTTACAAACTGTATATATTTTTAGTATGAATGGCATATAGCCATAAGATGTGGAAAGTATGTTTTGGCATAAAGCTTAGTATGTTAGAAAGATATGTTTTAAACATATGAGTATTATAAGATGAAAGCTATACTTGGCATATAGCCATAAAGACATAATATGATGAAGTTTGGCACCTAGCCACAAGTTGTGTATATGAGAAATGTTTAAGCAAGCAGCAAGTATTTTGTATGACTGGTAATTGTAGCAAGCAGCGTTAGTAAAGGAACTATGTTCCAACCTACCCGTGTTAGGTAAGGGATCTACTGGGGGCAAGCCCCATCGCGAAGTAGATTGCCTCAGCACTTCTATGGTGAGGATTGATCCGTTCTTTCTAGCCGTAGAGACTTGGGGTATCACTTATAGTGATTAAAGCCATAAGTATAAAAATCCAGCAAGCTTATAAAACTAGTCAAAGAAAGTAAGAAAGAAGTTATTTTTGTAAAGTATGCTATGAAATGATTTTGGAAGTAAAAGAGTTATAGTATATTACTACTATAAGTTTTGAAAGGTATTATTTTGTAAGCATGTTATGAAATGATTTCGAGAAATAAAAAGTTATAGTATGTTATTATTATAAAGTTTTGACAGAAGTTTTATGTTACAAATTTTATAAAAAGTTGGAAGAAATAAGTTAATGGTTTGAGTCTAAAACTCATGTAACTCACGAGACATTATTGTCTTACGTATTCTATTTTTATGCCATGTATTCCAGGTTAAAATTCTAAAGTTTAATTGGTTGGAGTAAAGCTGGAGTGGAGCCCGAGTTAGCTCATATCTTGGACTAAAGGTTTAATCCTTTCTTGCTTACTATGGTTAGTTTTGGTATGGATTTGTAACACCCACTATTTTGAAAAATGTAAATGATTGGTTTTTGATAAACCGTATTTTTGTATTTCTATATTTATACAGTATTTGAAAACAGTAGAATTGGGGTGTCACAAGTTGGTATCAGAGCCATAGTTTAAGCGAATTAGGATTGGCTTGTTCCACTCCTAGGCTTAAACTCATGCTATAAAAATGTTAGTTTATGAAAGTATGTTATATGATGTCTTAAATGATTAAGACATTATGCATTATGTAAAATATGTAGATATATAACACTAAGAATTGTTGAGCTAACGTTAAAGTGAGCAAAGATTTGACCGTTAGGAAAATTATATGATATTTTCCATAACCGTCAAAATTTATTAAAGACTATGTTTATAAAGTAATAAGATTTTCATTATTGATCACCATGTATTTATAATGGTGTTATATGTTAAAGGAACCAATGTCCCATGAAACCTTATGGTAACAACAGAATCAATATGTATAGGTGGTTATGGTAATATGGGCCCGTATTATCATAATCACAGGATATGTATTGAGACTGGTGGAATCACAAATGAATTATGGTATTCTGGTGGGTAAGGTTTTGAAGAGAGTAGTAAGTAAAACATAGGAATTATATGCTTATGAAATAACAACCAGTAAGGTTGTAAGTATTAAAAGCTAATGTAGTGGATATATACCACTTAGTATGGTAAAGTAAAGGAAATAATGTGATAATTAATATTTTTAGACAGATTGAAAGACATTAAATTATATGCCTGTCGAGACGAGAGGAAGTATGTATAAGGGCAATCTAAAAAGGAATTATGGGTATTGATTACCTATATAAAAGTTGTAAGACTTTTACAGGAAGAATGAAATTATAAGTGGAGTGTATTAATAGTACAATGTTATAATGAGTAATAAAAGTAAAGTAAAATACCCAAATGGGAAAAAAAATGATGCATGAGAAATTGTCAAAGATTATGATATCTAAAGTGATTAAATGAACATGAAGTGAGAATTAAAGGTTGAATGCCTAAATAAATGTTAGACAAGAAATAAAAGATGAAACAAATGATGAGGATAATCAGAAGAATATAATGAAAGACTTTAAAGAAAATGATGATAAAATATTGGTTATGAGGAAATAAATTCCACAACCAAATGAATGAAATAAAAGAGGTAATACCAGTAATGAAAGAGTATAATGATGTATGATAATGGAAGAAAAATCAAAAGCATGTGAGCAAAATGACTAAAGGTCATAAATGATACGAAGTAAAGAACAATAGTAAATGTTTAAATAAGTATTAGACATAGAATCAAGGATAAGGTAAGAACTAAAACAAATAGGCAGGAAGTTATTACTTCTAAATGGAAGTGATGAGTGAAAGTAATCAAAGCTTGTGAGAAATGGTCAGTACATGGCTTGTAGCCATGAAATACAAAGAAGTGTATGTATGTTTATATGTGTCTATAAATGTAAAAACATGAGTAAGTTTTGGGATATATAAATATGATGTACAAAAGTATAAAAGTGGTTATGAAATAAGTATTCTAATTAGAATACTATAAGGTATGAAGCAAAAGAGTAAAATAATGTATCGGGCATACTGCCTCGATATACCAAAAGAATGAAAGATGACGAGAAAATAAATGGCAATTGTGTATCACTTAAAGATACATAAGAAGTAAGTTGTATATGAAATATATAATGTTGTAAAGAAATATATAGTGTAAAGAAGTGGAATTTAAATGAAAGAATAGCAAAATGTGTTAGGCATGTAGCCTTATAACACATGACAGAAATGGTAAAAGATGTAAAGGCAAGAAAATTATTGTTTTAGCATTAGCTATAACAAGTAAAGAGTAACGAGTGGTAATGGTGATTGAGGGTTATGTCAAGAATTCGTCATGGGACGAAAATGTTAAAAAATACCTAGTTGGATTCTTAAACCAAGAGAGAACCAAGTATGTATATATATATATATATATATATATATATATATATATATATATATATATATATATATATATATATATATATATATATATATATATATATATATATATGTGTGTGTGTGTGTGTGTGTGTGTGTGTGTGTGCATATTATGCAACTAAGATCTTGTAAGTATATGTCAAGAAGTTAATGAATGTGGTTTGTAAAACATAAATACACCACAAGATAATAATATTAAGAAAAGTGAAGTAAGTATGGGAATGTGAAATATAGTATGCAACATGCATGAAGTCCCATAAGTGATTTGAAGAAAAACAAATTTCGAATCAATCATGGTAAACAATTTAAATACCGTGAGGAGAGAGTAAGCATAAGATCAGATGCTAAACTAAGCACTAATGTGAGAAATAAGAATTGGCAAAGAAGTACTAAAACATAAATAATCATATGAGCAAGGTATACGGGGTACACAAGAAGATGAAAAATGTAATAGAAATGATATCATTATGTATGATGAGTGAATGAGGATGAAATCTCATAAATGACAAGTGGAGATGAAAGAAACACTTAAATTGCTAATATGTCAAATTGTGAAAGTGTTATAATTAAAAGTGATATAATACATGTATTAACGAAAGTAAGACATTTAACGTACAGGACGTGAGTAAGAAGCAAGTTAAAGTGAGACTTCATAAATTATGAATTTAAATGGAAGTAATATGGAGTCAATAACAATGTTTATGATGTGACAGTAATAAGTATGGAATGATACCAGATATGCATTTAAAGAAAATAATACATGTAGAGTGAAAAGTGGAACATATAGTAAGGGATTGCGAATGTATAGAAGTTAACAAGAAGTATATAATCGGTATACAATTAGTAGTATAAAAGCCAAGAGTGGAAAAGAAGGAAGTTGACAGAAATAATAGATCAACTTCAATGGTAAAACTGTACAAGTTTACAAGATCAAATATTGTGTAATATACCTAGAAAGAAAGGTAATGATGTCTAATTGTTAAAATAAAAAGCGATACGTCGTTTCAACACTTTCAGAATGAGATATACAAATTCTCGTGAAGGATATGCTGATTCGACAGATTCTGTCCCAAATAGAAAAATAAGGGTGTGAAGTGAAACGAAAGGAAGAAAATTCATTCCTTAAAAATGGTAACCAATTGAGAGTTGTCAGTAAAGATGAAGAAAGAATAAATGTAAACTACTTATGTAATAATGTTTGAGCAAAGATATAAGAAAAAAGGGAGATAAGAATGAATAAGTTATAAAGTTATGTTTAAGGGAAATGTCCGTTAAGGGACAAAATCTATACAAGGAAAAGAATTTGTGTATTTATGAAATTGTATAAATACGAACTATGTATAAACATATTTAGTGATATTTGGAACTTTTATAAGTAAAGAATGTTGTGAGTATAATCTCACATGTTGTAGTAAAGATATGAGAAGAATTCGAAAGTAGATTGCTATTTTGATAAAAGTATGAAAGTATGGACCTATTTTGTAGAATGAGCTTTACTAAGATATTTTGTATATAAATGAAATGAGGTATAAAGGAATGTAACGAGAATATATAGTATGGAGTATGAATGAACGACTAAAATGTTGAGAAAACGGATAAAATGACCGAAAGGGCATTTTGGTCATTTAATAAAAGTAATGTATATGTTGAAATAAGAAAGTAAAAAGTTGAAGAAATAAAAAAAATTAATTCCTCAAAGATAAAGAGTATAAGTACAAATCATACTATTAAAATACGAAAAGATTCCGAGGACGAAATCCCAATAAGGGGGAGGTAGTTGTAACGACCCAAAAAAAATATCTTGAATTTATATTCAAGATAATGCTTTGAAAATTTTAAAATCATGTAACGGGAAATATAGAAAATTTCCAAGAGTTTGGAGAAAATTGGTGAAAAGGGTAAAATGGTCATTTGACATCAAAATGACTTTTAAGTAATAAAAATATGATTTTTGGAGCTAATATGTAATGAAATAAAATTTTGACACCAAATAATGGTGATAAGTATTTGAAGGTTAATTCTAGTAAAAGAGGGTAATTTGGTCATTTTACCATAAAGGGGTAATTTGGTTATTTGCCCATGTATAAGATTTATTGTAAAAGTATAATTCTAGTATGGACCAAAAATGTAAGAAATAAAACTTAGTGTAATAAGAGTTGGGTTCTAGTGTCAAAAATATGAAGACATTAAGTCCAGGGGCTGTTTTGTCATTAAGCCAAAGTTGGAAAAATATATATATGAGAAAAAATCTCATAAATGACCATAATTATAGAAGAGAGTTCTGGGAACTCTCTGGAAGAGACGAGGGCACGGGTTCGCGAAGAGAAGCAAGGATCGAAGCGAGGAAATCAAGGATTTAACTTGGAACTTTTAATTTCAAGCTTCCAAGGTAAGAAATCATCAACCCTAAGCTTAGTTATTCCAGTTTTGTGGGTAATCTACAAACTGAAAATTTGATATGAAGTTGCTACAACGAATTCATATACATCATCTAGCTCAAATCAACACAAGGAATGGACTTTTAACCATGAATTGTGGTTAATTCCATGGAAATGGGTTTGAGCTCAAGAACCCTAGAAATGGGTTTTTGGAACTGAAATTTGTTTCTATGGTTTTATTAAGTCATATATGTTATAAATGAAGTGAGAAATCGGTTCCATCTTTAAAAAATTGATCAAAATGGTTTTTGGTGTTAAATTGGGTTTTCGGGAATGATTTTAAGCAAAGAGGATGAAATTTGTGAAAAAGATGTTTAAAAACAAGTATAAGTTGGTATTTAGGGCCTAGATATGACCCTAAACCAATTAAGCCAAGTATTAAGAACATATCTTAAAATTATCAAAGTATGTTGCTATTGTTGAAAAATTTGAATTTTGTTCAAAAGCCTTGGAAATCAATTTTATATGATCAAATTAATTCTAAGGAGTTTTAATGAGTTCCATATGTGGTAATTGTTAAAATAAAGCAGTAGAAGTGATTAATTTCAAACAAATTCGGTTTTTGGATCAAAAATGCAAAAACGGGAATGTTTGGAAAAGTAATCAAAATCTATGATTTTTATGGTTAAAAACATGAAGTAAATGAATGGTTTTACTGTTGGAACAAACCTTATTGATTAAGACGTGAATTAAGGGCTTAATAAGGGAAAATGGAAATTTGTAGCATAAAAATGGGAAATTCTGGGCTGCTGTTCAGCTGGCGCGGTGCGCCCCTTTCCTGGGCGCGGTGCGCCTAGCGGCAGAGTAAAAATGCAGTTTAGTCTCAATGTTCTCTGCCAAGTGATTTTAGTTTTTGAGATTTTCTTCAATACTTGTCCGTTTGACCTCAAATTTTAAACATAGGTCTAATATGTTATGAAACTTTATGAAAAATTGTCGGAATCGAAATACGACCCCCGAGGGTACTGTAGCAAAATACGTATAAAATACAACTTAACTAAAGTTGGTCATTTAAAAGTTATAGACTTGTTATGACTCAAGATAGTATTACAAGGACTCTAATGAGTTATAGAATCAGTTAGCATTAATGTTAATGTATAACATGTTAAATATAGGTCCATGCCAAGTGACTAATGGATCAAAAGAGTATAAATACAAAGAACGTGTAGTCAGTCTCCTAGCAACAAATTAGGTGAGTACATGCAGTATTTTTACCCATTCTGGGGTACATGGCAAGTAAGTATATTTAAGATTTCTTATAAAATCTTTTTATGTGACATTATATGCAAGAGTATTATTATCAACTCGTTTATGAAAGTATAATGCTATGTTTGAAGTTATGTTTTGAACTACAAGTCAAGTTAAATGATAGTATGTTGGTCTATGAACCAATTATGTGAAAGTATATTTTGATTACAAATGATACATGTTTTCAAATATGAATGGCATATAGCCGCAAGATGTTTAAGAAGTATGTTTTGGTTACAAACTGTATATATTTTTAGTATGAATGGCATATAGCCATAAGATGTGGAAAGTATGTTTTGGCATAAAGCTTAGTATGTTAGAAAGATATGTTTTAAACATATGAGTATTATAAGATGAAAGCTATACTTGGCATATAGCCATAAAGACATAATATGATGAAGTTTGGCACCTAGCCACAAGTTGTGTATATGAGAAATGTTTAAGCAAGCAGCAAGTATTTTGTATGACTGGTAATTGTAGCAAGCAGCGTTAGTAAAGGAACTATGTTCCAACCTACCCGGGTTAGGTAAGGGATCTACTGGGGGCAAGCCCCATCGCGAAGTAGATTGCCTCAGCACTTCTATGGTGAGGATTGATCCGTTCTTTCTAGCCATAGAGACTTGGGGTATCACTTATAGTGATTAAAGCCCTAAGTATAAAAATCCAGCAAGCATATAAAACCAGTCAAAGAAAGTAAGAAAGAAGTTATTTTTGTAAAGTATGCTATGAAATGATTTTGGAAGTAAAAGAGTTATAGTATATTACTACTATAAGTTTTGAAAGGTATTATTTTGTAAGCATGTTATGAAATGATTTCTAGAAATAAAAAGTTATAGTATGTTATTACTATAAAGTTTTGACAGAAGTTTTATGTTACAAATTTTATAAAAAGTTGGAAGAAATAAGTTAATGGTTTGAGTCTAAAACTCATGTAACTCACGAGACATTATTGTCTTACGTATTCTATTTTTATGCCATGTATTCCAGGTTAAAATTCTAAAGTATAATTGGTTGGAGTAAAGCTGGAGTGGAGCCCGAGTTAGCTCATATCTTGGACTAAAGGTTTAATCATTTCTTGCTTACTATGGTTAGTTTTTGTATGGATTTGTAACACCCACTATTTTGAAAAATGTAAATGATTGGTTTTTGATAAACCGTATTTTTGTATTTCTATATTTATACAGTATTTGAAAACAGTAGAATTGGGGTGTCACAATTTTCTTATGGAAATATTGTTTTTTATGAACATTAACGTTTACATATTCATAATTTATATTCTTTATTTTTGTATCATCCCGTGTAATACACGGGTCACACAACTAGTATATATATATATATATATATATATATATATATATATATATATATATATATATATATATATATATATATATATATATATATATATATCCTATCCTAATAAATAAGTAACTCAAAGCCACATGTCATCTCCTCATTGAATTTGCCACATGTAATTTTCTCATAATTTTAAATTTCTTAAAAAAAACTAATTGGTTTGAAACATTTCTAACTCCTTAATGATCGGTTTAATTATCATTCAATTTCAAAATTAATTGTCATCATTCAATTTCAAAATTAATTGTTTTTTAATATCATATTATTTTTTTAATGTGTAAAATGATTTGGGAGACAATAGAGAGACAATTGACGTCATAATATTTTGAAGAACGATTCCAATCATAATAGTGAATTTGATTTTAGTACCGGTGACATTCTCATAATCAATTATATTTATCAAAATACAAAGTCGTAATAGTAAAAATCAAAAGCAAGATGTCACGATACACAAACAAATTTCTTATGTAAAATTATTAATATTTAGATATTCTTAATTAATAATTTTTTTGTATCATCCCGTGTAATACACGGGTCTTACAAACTAGTGTATATATATATATATATATATATATATATATATATATATATATATATATATATATATATATATATATATATATATATATATATATATATATATATATATATATATATATATAATTATTTATTTTGTTTAAGAAAGTTACAAGTTTTTATTAAATTTTAACGACATTTTTAATAAGAAATCTTGAAAGAGAAATTGTTTTTGTTCATAATAATCTTCCTACCAAGTTAAATTGTGACATGTATTTTAAAATATTATTAGTTTTATTATATGTGACACTTGTCATAATTTCACATGGATAGAAATATGAGTAGGAATAAAAGATAGGAATCAATACAATTACTCATCTTAAAAAGTAAATAAACTGAACGAAACAGACACTCAAACTGAAAAAAAACTTAAAACTGATCTCAAAAATTTCTGCTCGGTTTTGATTTTGGTAAAAAGCCGAATCATCTTCATTTTGATTAACTAACTATACTCTATGATTAAAAAAATAAAATTACCTTATATTCTGAAATATGAATTCTTAAAATTTGATGTCTTTTAAATGTTTTTTGTGATCAAGGATTCTTCTAAAAGCTTTTAAAATTATAAATGATTTTCTTTTATTTATCTAAATAAAAGTAATAATAATTTTTTGAACAAAACAGTACAAATATATATTTTTTGAAAGATTTCCTTAAATGAAACATGGCATTTCCTAACTTAATTTGTATGGTTGTAAATTATTGTAGGTCCAAAGATTAAGATTCGGTCAATAGTGGTCCATATGATATTATAAATAAAGACGTTGAAAATATAATAACTGTTTTAAAATTTTATTTTGAGAACGACGAATATATATATATATATATATATATATATATATATATATATATATATATATATATATATATATATATATATATATATATATATATATATAGATGTAGGTTCAAATACATTTTCTAAGTATTGTGAGATTGTAGAACTAATTCTAGACCAATCATTTGATAGGGGCAAATTAGTAACTTTACCAACCCTATTTATCCTCCCGGATCTCTAAAGTCTTCAATCGACAGTCGTCGTTCTCCCCTGCCTCATTTGCCATCGTCGCCGACTTCTTCCCCCAATCCACCATCGCCGCCGGCTTGCTCCCCTGCTTCATCCACCATCGCCGTCGCCGGCAACCGATTGCATCGATTTCAGTTCAGCAACCGATTGCATCGACTGAAGGTTTCCGATCGAAGTCGGATTGAAGGTTTCCGATTGCAATCACGATTGCATCGACAAAAGGAATTGATTTCAGAATTTTGAATCACGATCGAAGTCAGACAAAAGGAATTGATCGACGAACACCAGATTGCGATTGAATCATGTTCTATTGAACATCAGATTACGTTGGGTTTCAAATTGCGATCGAATCATGTTCTATTTGAACATGCATTTAACCTGTGATGAAATGCTTCACTGAAGATGGATGACAGGGGAAGACAAAGTGTAAGTTGTTCAATTTTTTTTAGTTTACATTCTCCAAGAATGCATTCTCAGAGAATGGGGCATTCTTAGAGAAATGAGTCATTCTCAGAGAATATGAGGCATTTCTTTCCCGTATTCCATTTTCTCCTATTTCTCGTTTTTGTGTTTAGTTCCTGTATCTTAGTGTTTGCATTCTAGGAGAATGAACGTGTAAAATTCATTCTTGTAGAATGGTTTTCTGGGTTAGGAGTTTTGCCACATGTATAATTCATTCTTGAAGAACGACATTCTACTTTCTTAATGATTTCTCTGTACGTTATGGTTTTCTGCACTATTTTGGTTTTGACCATTCTCAGAGAATGGTTTTGACAATCCTACTACCCATTCTCTTAGAATTGAATTTGAAAACTCTTACGTAACTACTTTTTTTCCGATAATGCATCTGTAATATCCTCCGATGTTGATTGTGTATATTTTGATTATTGATAGTGTTAATTGAAACCGATCATATCGTGTCCGTGATTTTAGCATGCGAAGATTACATTCCGTTGTTATGGGTTTGTAGGTTTTGACTGTTTTACCCTTAACCGGGTTTTTTAAATTAAAAATGCGTGAATTCTTTGATTTTATTTACAAGAATGCCATTTGATTTAATCCATTGATTTTGTTGATCTAATGGTCCACGTTGAGTCCTACAATCACACTATATTTAACAATTTCATTTAATACTATATATATATATATATATATATATATATATATATATATATATATATATATATATATATATATATATATATATATATATATATATATATATATATATATATATATATATATATATATATATATATATATGGAATAGGTTCAAATGAGAACTACTAAAAGGTTAAGAACCGTGAGAACCGATATTCACACATTAAGAATCATGTTTTTTTTCGTCTTTTTGTTTTTTCACACTTGTTTATTATGTGAAAATATATCAACTTAATAATTTCTCTTATTTTTTAATACGTTTTACAATATTCACACTATAATAAAATTTATAGTTATTAAACTGTGAATACTATAACGTAATAAAAATACAATATTATTAAACTATGAATTAGTGGTTCTCAACCTTTTAGTGGTTCTCATTTGAACCCTTCCCTATATATATATATATATATATATATATATATATATATATATATATATATATATATATATATATATATATATATATATATATATATATATATATATATATATATATATATATATATATATATATATATGTATGTATGTATGTATGTATGTATATATATATATATATAGACCAGTAAAATGAAATCTGGGAAAATAATTTTGAGTTCATAAATTAAGGTTCTTTTACATAATAACACACTGTATGAGTAAGAATGGCAGTCAGCCGAGTCAACGAGTATAATGCCCTAAAATGCCATTTTTATATTCATATTCATTCCAAATTGTTCACAAAATTCTCCTAGTTGTCTTTTCTCATTAAGACGTTGGCTTTTAATTTGATGATTTAATTTTATTTCATTACATAAAGATAACCCTTCTTGGATGCATGTTCCTATTAATCTTCCATAGGTAAGATTTTCATATAATATTGTGGGATTATTCTCCCTTAATTGTTTTCTTACTCTTTCTGCAAATAAATTAGGTAATCCATCTATAAATTTGGCTTTCCAATAAGGACTATTACAATCTGGTAATTCCATTACTCTGTTAAGAAAAGTATCCTTATACCATTTAAATGATGTTAAAGTTCTACATTTTAATCCATTTAATAGAACTCTTATATGTTCAGAATTATCAGTCCATCTTCCAGTAAAATGTTCTACTATTGTGCAAGTTAAAGTATATACTGCACTGGAGACTTCATTATCTCCTTCTATTTTTGTAACACTATTATATATTAATTGTTGTTGGGTGGTGGTTAAATAATTATCCCACCATCCTTTTAACTGTCCAGTAAACCCTGCAACTAACATTTTTGCTACTTTTATATCATCATTTCCAGCTTGTTTAGCTATTGTGCTATACATTAACATTCTGTGTACAGTATTATAAATTTGTCTTTCAGTGAGTCCATCTATATTCCATTCATAAATATTTTTTCCGCTATAACTATTACTAATTTCATATTCTCTTTCTTCATGTAGGACATCCTGAGGGCTTGGTCTAGGATAATAATACATCCTTTGGACTGGTTTTCTAGCAAATTTATTGTCATAAGTTCCAATTTTACTAATTTCTATATTATCATCGGTTTCATATTCACTATTATCTGTATTACTTTTATTAATAGTATTTATACTTAATTTTTCAAATTTTTTAGATAATACGTCTTCTAATTCTTTATAATTTCTAAGTTTAAAATTATTAATTTGTGGCGGTGGTTGTATTGTGGCTGCTATTAAATTTTTGTTTGATAGTTTAATATCCTCTTTGTTATCATTTTTATCATCTGTTTGTGACTGTGATATTACTTTATCTACTTTTTCGTGTAAAGAAATCATTTGTTCATTTATTATGTTCGAACATAAGTTATTAAAATTTAACTGTTGGACTAAAGCATTTATATGATCTGATATTATAACTGAATTGTTTGAAAAAAGTTTTTGAAAGGATGAAAATTTTATTTTAATACCATCTTTCTCAATAAAGAATGGTTGTTGTGGTGGAAATATACTTTTTACATATTGGTCATCACTTATATGATAAATTCTTTCGAGAGCATTTATTGTGCCTTTTTGTTTATAAACATATTTTTCTAAGAACCATGGAGCAAAAAATCCAAGTTTATTTATTGAAGATAAGTAATCATAAAATTGATTTTGTAAAATTATCTTTTGTTCAGAATTAAATTCTTCAAAAAACCATTCTCTAAATGTTATCCATTTATTACTATAAAATTCTTCACATATTAATTTCCTTGCCTGTGATCCAGGACTAAAATCTATCTTTTCTTCCATTAAATATCAGAAATCTTAGTTGTTGGAAAATCCATTTCTGAAATAGTAGGATCATCATCTTGAAAAACAATATTATTTTTTATGTTTAAATTTTTAATTTTTTCATCTATTCCAGATGTAGAAGCTCTGGAAGGTATTTCAACTTTATAATCTACTGGTGAAATATATGAACAATTAGATCTAGTTGACTGACATCTTTTTATTAATGAAGTATTATTATTTTCTTCTATTTCTATGGGTTTTTCGAATTCAATTTTTATATTCCCATCTCTTGTTTGTATGATACTTGTCAAATTATGTTGAGTTATTGGTGGTGGAGGAATTACTCCTTCTATTATCCAATGTTCTGGAAATTCTATTTCATCCCATTTTATAGCTCTTCTTTTTGTAATTTTAGACATATCAAAATTACTTTCTATTAGTATAGTTTCATTAATTGACTTATTAATTCTTTTACATCTAGGATTCATAGTGAATAGTGGTTTATAATAAATCCGATAACATATACATATATATATATATATATATATATATATATATATATATATATATATATATATATATATATATATATATATATATATATATATATATATATATATATATATATGTATGTATGTATGTATGTATGTATGTATATATATATATATATATATATATATATATATATATATATATATTTATATATATATATATATATATATGTGTGTGTGTATATATATATATATATATATATATATATATATATATATATATATATATATATATATATATATATATATATATATATATATATATATATAGGGAGAGGTTAAAATGAGATGAATAAAAAGGTTGAGAATGTGAGAATGATTCTGGACCAATCAATATATAAGGGTATATTAGTAATTGTATAATTTAATTAAATTAAATCATAAATGAATAAAATCACAATTTCCTAAAATTTAGGGATTTGATTGGTAATTACCTAAAAAAAACGAATTAATCATTTTTAATTAAATAAATGATTAAAAAAATATTTTTTATCAATTTTCTTTTAAATTTAAAAGAATCGTCTTTTTTTCATTTATTATATTCCATTCATTAATGAATAAAAAAACAAATTATTAATTATCCATGAATATTGTAGTGATGGCAAAATTATATTCATAAATGAATATGCCAATACTAGATTCATACATTTATATAGTTATATTCATAAATGAATATAACAAGACTTGTTTCATACATTTATACAGTTATATTCATAATCGATTAAAACATTTTAAATAGAAAAACTACTAAGAAAAATCAAATTACACATTAATATACAACATTTATATTCATAAATGTTTAGCTTATTTCAGACAATTACAAATTATACATGATTATATTCAATAAAAAATTAAATCATTCAAAGGATAACAAGTCACAAAATTCATCCAAGTGTCGGCACTTTTCTTGAATCAATCGTAGTCCTGTTTCTTCACTTCAAATCAGATCGCCAAATAATTTGTGATTAGCCATCGCTTCTAAAAAACATTAGAAAACATTATGTTAGTTTTAATAATATAAGATTAGATAATAACAAACACAAACAAATATGTTAATTATCAATGATCAGTTGTGATATATTCATTAATGATTAACATGTGTTAGTCATTTCTCTATACCATTCATGAATAACATGTATCAATCGTCAATGATTACAGCTATAATCGTCAATGATTGCAGCTATAATCATCAATGATTAATACTTTGTCCCTTAATAAAACAAACATACATATACAGTGTTAATCATCGATGATTAATACTTTGGCCCTTAATAAAACAAACATACATATACAATACTGTTAATCATCAATGATTAATACATTGGCCCTTAAAAAAACAAACATACAAATACAGTGTTATAAAAAAACAAACATACAAATACAGTGTTAATCACTAATGAAAGAAAAACGGTTTGCTAATTTTCATGGTTCTTGTTTTTCAATATTAAAAGGATGTTCTTGGACTTGTACGAGTCTAAATATAAGAAATAACATTAAAACAATTAATGTATCATGCTAGATCTATTCCTAACCATCAAAGAAAAGGTAATATTCACATGGTGTGTCATATACCAAAGATACACACACAAAAAAAGAAAAAAAGAGGAGACTCCCTGCAACTATCAAGTTCATACCGAAAACAAAAACAAAAAGAATAAATAGAAGGAGAAAATAAACATGAAAAAACCTGGAGTGAATCTTCAAACAGACGCAATTCAAGAACATCAAAAAATCTACCAGGAGGGAAAATGGTAAACAGTACGAACCTATGGTTTTGAAGACAGAGAAGCGTTGGGTGGATTGAGCATCAAAAAATCTATCAAAAAATTATCCTCTTCTTCCCTGAATTCAGAATCTTTTTCTTCATCTTCTTTTCCGTTCTTTTCTCCGTCAGACTTTCTGGGAAGTTACCTGTAGGTTTTCTTCCGGTGATCTGGTGGCGGTGTACGGTGGTTTTAAATGCGTCGACTGGATGGGATTTTTGGATCGTCATTATGGTTGGATTTCACAGGCAAGATGAATAAATATCAAAGCATTGGATTCCCAGGAATCGATTTACTGAAGCTTCAAAACAGGGGCGGCTGTTAGGGGTTTCCGACCGATCAGGAGGAATCGATTTACTGAAGCTTCATTCGATTGGGAAAACCGGCTCATGAGTTTCATTCAGGTCCTCAATCAATGATCAGTTGCTGCACCAGCGTCGGTGATCGAATGGTTGCAACAAAGATGACAATCGGAGGTGGGTGTGGTCTCATCGATTGAAAAAGGAGAGATAGAAAGAGGAGCTTGAAGAACCGGTGGTGTGGGTGTTTGCTGGTGGCGGAGAAGAGATGAGATTCGTCCAGTTGTGTGCAGATTCAATTAGGGCATAACAATTGAAGTCGTGAGGTCGAGAGATATGGAAGGAGAGAGAGTGAGAGATTTAAGGAGGTTTAAAATACGTTTTGCAGATTTTGTGGAAATAAAAAAAAATGTAATTCCCACAATACCCTTATCTTCATTTAAAAGTTACACTTTCATCACATAATTTCTAAAATTTACATAAAATGCATGTTAATATTAGCCCTAGATCTTGATATTTAGAGGGTTCAGATCTCTTCTCACATTCTCAACCTTTTCACCCTTCTCATTTTATCTTACCTCTATATATATATATATATATATATATATATATATATATATATATATATATATATATATATATATATATATATATATATATATATATATATATATATATATATATATATATATATATATATATATATATATATATATATATAGGAATAGGTTCAAATGAGAACCACTAAAAGGTTAAGAACCGTGAGAACCGATATTCACAAATTAAGAATCATGCTTTTTTTCGTTTTTTTGTTTTTTCACACTTGTTTTTTATGTGAAAATACATCAAACTTAATAATTTTTATTATTGTTTAATACGTTTTACAATATTCACAATATAATAAAATTTATAGTTATTAAACTGTGAATACGATAACATAATAAAAAATACACCATTATTAAACTGTGAATTAGTAGTTCTCATCGTTCTGAACCTTTTAATGGTTCTCATTTGAACCCTTTCCTATATATATATATATATATATATATATATATATATATATATATATATATATATATATATATATATATATATATATATATATATATATATATATATATATATATATATATATTAAAAACAGTAAATATTAATTTGATATTAAATTTTCAAGATAACCTCTATTCTTTATAAATTGAAAAAAAATAAACAAAAAATATAAATAATAAAATGGATCATAGTACTATATTGGAGAAAAAAAATTCGAAAAAAACTTTTGGATCATTATTTTTTTTTATAATGAAACAATGATCCACAAAATAAAATTTTTTGTGGATCATCGCTGTTTTTCAATGATCCAAAAAAAAATTTCTAATTTTTTTTGATGATGATATAGTACTATTCTCGATTTTATGATTTGTATTTTTTTTATTTTTTTTCAATTTTTTTAAGGTGTCCTTACGAGTCCTTACCGAAAAAAGAGTCCTCATCGGAACGTGACCCTATATATATATATATATATATATATATATATATATATATATATATATATATATATATATATATATATATATATATATATATATATATATATATATATATATATATATATATATATATATACACACACATGGGTTTTTGTCATAAAAGTCCTTAAGTTTGTCGTAAATGTTTGATTTTGTCCTTCTATAGATTTTATGTCCACTAAAGCCCAAAATTTGCAAAACTTTTTTCCATCTTTGTCCCTAAAACCTATTATAGCAGGTTTCCAAATTATCTTGAAATTATTAGAAAAATCAAACAAGCGCGGGTATGAAATCGTAACGGGATGCAAAGAATATCTGAATGAGATTTGGATGTGAACTGAACTAGAGTTCTTTCCTTTTTCTCTCTCGTCTTCTTCCCCACTGCCATTCCAACTCCATCTCCTATGTATATGCTTGAACTCTAGTAGCTTTCCCATTACACTGCCACCATTGGGAGGTGGCCAGGATCAGAGATTAGAACCCGGAAAGTTTGCCGCCAATGGCGATGGTGATAATGATGGGGTCTAGAAGGAAGAAAATGGGTAATTTAGATGAAGTTGATGAAGGCCCTCGTTAAAGCCCTCGTCAAATCGAGCACCATCCCTTCCTCCCCACTGTTGAAGGGTCACCGGGTGAAAGCCCTCATCAAATCGGAGTTTCATATATCTTGCTGCTGATTTCAAGTGTGTATTATGTTTCCTGAATGTGGGTTCTAATGTTAATCGAGAAGATAGAAAACAAATTAAAAGGGCAAAACAGTCTTTTTAAATCAGTCAGGGACCAAAACCACGGTAAATTCTTGATTTTGGACCTTTCATACAAGTTGAAAACCTTTTGGACCCAAATCACAGTTTTTGACAAATCACAATAACCAAGTTTACAATTTTGTATATTTAGGGTAACAGGGGTGGACGACTAGTGGCCGAGAAACTACATTGTATTTTGACAAACAAATTTCTAAAATATAATATTTTGTGAAAAGTTTTTTTTATCGATAGTTTATCTAAACTTTTAACAATACCAGTCATTTTTCTTAAAAATGATAAATTAGAAATTGTTCAAGAAAATGATAAAAATATAATAAGAGTAAATTACAATTTTGGTCCCTGTGGTTTGCATGAAATTTCACTCTTGGTCATCCTTTTGGTTTTTCACACTCAAGGTCCCTGAACTGGTTGTTTGCTTACACATTTAGTCCCTCGTCCAAGTTAAATGACCAAACTGCCCTTTTATAATTTCTTTTTCATTTTTCTTTTAATGTAAACTTTATTAAATTAATTAAAAAAATAAAAAAATAAAACAAAGTGTTTCCCGGCAGGTCTCGATGCCATCGATCTGGATCCCGTCCTTGCCGGAAAACACCATAACTCACTAAAGAGGCCTCCACAGTCCACACCAGGTGGCCATCCTTGTTTCATGTTTTCAAACTCTGAAATTCTGCAAGGAAAAGTGATAATGGTTTGAGATTTGTAAAACCTGCAACCTCGATCTCCGTCAAAAAGGATGACTGCCAATGGCACAACACATACTGCCGGCTAAATCCAATCGGACTAAATGATTACGTCGGAGACACTAGTAGTGGGGATTCAACGATCACACACTAATAGTGCAAGCAAAGAAGTAAGTTGACTATCTACCAACACACCTCCATCACCGGCACTCTTCACCGCCTTCATGTCTTCAAGGCTAAACTTCGCCGTGGAAAGTTTTCTCGGCCACAACTCCAGCCATTCTCCGCCTCTAACCACCGTCTTTCTGTCTTTCACCCACAACATCCTCATTATAAACTCCAACAGATAAATCAAGGTAAACCATATCATTTTCAACAGTTTCGTAAGCTTCTCCCCTGTTTTTAATCGCCTAGGGCTTTTAGTTGATGAAATCAGAGGTTCGATCGGAGCAATTAACCCCTTGAAAGCAATAGATCCAGGTTTGATTTACGACTTAAAAGCTGATGATTACATTCTCTTTCTCTGTAACAATGGCTACACCAAAGATCAAATCAAGAGAATTATCAGCCTCGTACCTGGGACAGACGTGAATTGTCCAAAAGAATTCATGAGCGATACGAATTTGAATTATCCTTCTATTACGGTTTCGAGTCTTGAATCCACTGTGACTATCAAAAGGACAGTTCGAAATGTAGGTGGGAAGATAAGGAGTATGTATTTTGCAAGAATTGTTAGTCCTCATGGGTAGGCCATCGGTGTTTTCGCAGTTGGGAGGGAGGCCGTGGTCGGAGCTGTTGAAGGGGAGAGGAGAGATTGACGGGAACGTGGGGGTAGGGTTTGGTTTGGTTTTTTTTTATTTTTTTTAATTCATTTAATAAATAATATATAAAAGAAAAATGAAAAAGAAAATAAAAAGGGTATATTGGTCATTTTACCTGGCCAAGGGACCAATAGTGTAAGCAAAAATGTAGTTCAGGGACCATCAACGTGGAAAAACGAAACGATGACCAAGAGTGAAATTTCATGCAAACCACAGGGACCAAAATTGTAATTTACTCATATAATAATTTTTCTGATAAAAAACCTTCATTTAATAAGTCGACAACTGATGTGATGCAAGCCCAGATGACAACAGCCCATCCATAGCTCAACCACGACCCAAGAGAGTAACCCGCAAACCCGCCCGACTCTTGGATTGATCAGAAGAAACATGTGGCAAAAGAAGAAGTCTTGAGTTGAGAAAGTCTTTCCTGTTTTTCAGTTTAGTGGCTAATTAATAGCTTTGTTTTGTTGCACACATAAGGTCTCTGACCATTTAGTTCCTAGTATTTCGTTGTTTCTTATGCTATTTAAGCAGATGTAAGTTTTCCTTTGAAGGGCGAATTAGAAAAAAACCCAGAAAATTGCTCCATTCTTCTTGTCTTCTTCTGTGGAGATTTGCCATCTCAAATCGGCATACAACATTGGTGCTTTCATCCATTCGACCTCATGTCTCCAAAACTAGAAAAAAATGAAGGTGGGCCCTCCGACGACAAACACAGTTCCGTCCTCCATGAACACATGCTCCATCTGGTCAAATTATCCACCGACACCAACACCAAGCTTGACAAACTTATCACCCTCTTCGCAGCCAAACAACCACCACCCCCACCCCCACCGCCCCCACCACCACCCCCACCCCAACAACCCCGCCCACCAAAGATCCTCCTCCCCAATTTTGATGGGTCTAACCCATTGGATTGGATCTTTCAAGCAAACAATTACTTCGACTATGACAACATGACAAACAACCAACGCTTACCCCTTGCTGTCTTTTATTTCATAGGTCAAGCACTTAGTTGGTACAAACACCTGACAAACAACAACCTCCTTACTACCTGGCCAGAATTCTGTCGAGCCTTAGAGCTCCGCTTTGGTCCGTCAACCTATGAAAACCACCAAGCCAGTCTTTTTAAGCTGAAACAAACTTCAACAGTTGCTGCCTATCAAGCCGAATTTGAGCAAATTAGCAATCGGGTTGATGGTCTATCTCCGGTCGCCATCCGGAATTGTTTCATCTCCGGGCTCTGCAACGACATCCAAAACGAGCTAGCCATTCACAACCCCACCTCACTCCACCAAACTTACGGCTTAGCCAAGCTCATTGAAGAAAAGCTTACCGCCTCCAAAACCCGTTACAGTTCACCTCGCTCATTTACACCCCAATTCACAACACCCTCTAATACTCCACCCACTACACCGATCAAAACCCCCACAACTCCACCCCTACTCGCTAACCCACCTCAACCCATGACTATACCCTCCACCCGTCTCTCACCTGACGCCCTCCAGAAACGCCGAGCGGAGGGCTTGTGCTTCCGCTGTCCGGCCAAATATAGCCCAGGCCATAAGTGTTCACCCCCTCAATTTATGCTGATTGTTGATAATGAAGATGCAATAGAACCCAACACCACCCCTGTCGACACCGAACCCGTAACCACCATCGCTAATCCACCTGACCAATTTCTATCTCTTTCCACTGCCGCCTTCTATGGAATCGCTTCACCCCAAGCCTTACGTGTTACCGGGTTTATTAACAATCAACCCGTCAAAGTCCTCGTCGATTCCGGCAGCACACACAACATCATTCAGCCAAGAATTGTTACCGCCTTGAAACTCTCCCAAAACAAAATTCCGTCTTTTCCCGTCATGGTCGGCAACGGCGAAAATATTCACTGCCATGGTTTTTGCCCAGATGTTCCCATTTATCTCCAAAAAACCAAGTTCATGCTTCCATTCTTCGTTTTACAGGTAGCCGGCGCCGACGTCATATTAGGCTTAGCCTGGTTGAGCACCTTGGGCCCACTTTTAGCCGACTTCTCCATCCCTCAAATTACCTTCAACATGGGGCCCACCGCCATTACATTAACTGGAGAGCCCATTTCACAAGCTGTTACACCCACCAGTGTCCAAGCCCTTATTCAAAAAAATAGTGTAGCCTCACTTCATACCCTTTATTGTAACTTCGAACCAAATTCCCCACAAACCCAATCGCCAGAACAACCCCACTCTAACCCCATCATCGCCGATCTCCTCCAGCAATACGCCAATATTTTTGACAGCCCCACATTCCTTCCACCGCATCAGCCCCAAGATCACTACATCCCTACCCTTCCTAATACCCCACCCGTTAACATCAAGCCCTACCGTTACCCTTACTATCAAAAACAAATCATGACTAACCTGATCTCTGAGATGTTAAAAGATGGGATCATCAAACCTAGCACCAGCCCTTACTCTTCCCCTGTTTTCCTCGTACGAAAAAAAGATGGCACCTGGCGCTTCTGTGTTGACTACCGCGGCTTAAACGCCGTCACCGTCAAAGACCGCTTCCCTATTCCAACTGTTGATGAGCTTCTGGATGAATTACATAGTGCAACAATTTTTTCTAAAAATGATTTACATGCAGGTTATCATCAGATCCATGTGGCGCCTGCTGACACTCACAAGACTACGTTTCGAACAGTTGACGGCCATTACTAGTTTCTCGTAATGCCTTTCGGCCTCTTGAACGCCCCATCAACGTTTCAGTCGGCCATGAACGATCTATTCCGAGACGTGCTTCGTGAATTTGTGCTCGTTTTTTTCGATGATATTTTAATTTACAGCTCTTCGATGGACCTTCACTACCGACATCTCGCTCACGTGTTAAAAAAACTGGCCCACCACAAGTTCTATGCCAAAATGTCGAAGTGCACGTTTGCTGTCACCAAAGTTAGCTACCTTGGCCACATCATTGCAGCGGGCGGTGTTCAAGCAGAGCCTGACAAAATCGAAGCCATTCAGCAGTGGCCTACTCCGGTCACCATCACTAACTTGCGTGGGTTTTTGGGTCTTACAGGTTATTACCGGCGTTTTGTTCCGGGCTACGCTACCATTGCAGCCGGTCTTACGGATATCCTCAGGCAACCCAATTTTGTGTGGACACCCGAAGCAACGGCCTCATTCGCTAAACTCAAACTCGCAATGGCAAAGCTCATCACTCTCACACTGCCAGACTTCACACAACCGTTCGATGTCACCACCGACGCATCCAACATCGCCATTGGTGATGTTCTATCGCAACAAGACCGCCCCATCGCTTTCTTTAGCAAGCGCTTCTTCCCTCGCATGCAAGTGGCCTCCGCCTACGTCCACGAACTCTCCGCTATCACCGAGGCAGTCAAAAAATGGCGTCAGTACTTGATCGGTCGAAAATTCCATATTTTTACCGACCAACGGAGCTTGAAACATCTCCTATCGCAAGTCGTGCAAACCCCTGAGCAATACAAATGGGCGACGAAATTATTGGGCTATGATTTTGAAATCATTTATAAACCGGGTAAAGAGAACTTGGTGGCAGATGCACTTATTCGAATTGACCAACCACAGGTACTGGCTCTTTCAACATCAGACCCCACTTGGCTTGTTGACTTATGCCACTTCTACACCACTCCTGAAGGGCAACTCCTTACCCACACAATTCTCCATAAATCCACCAAATCTACACCTTTCCACATGCACGACGACTTATTATACCATCACCAACGCCTCTATATACCAGCTCAACCAAACATGCGCCACCTACTCCTCAACGAGTATCATTCCAGCCCCCTTGGCGGTCACTCCGGTATCCTCCCGACCCTCAAACGTATTGCCGCCACCTTCCTGTGGCCAAAATTAAAACGGGATGTCACGAATTTTATCTGAGAATGTGCAGTCTGCCAACAAATCAAACCACCCAACCACAAACCATATGGCCTCTTGCAGCCACTTCCAATCCCAACAATGGCCTGGCAAGATATCTCCATGGATTTTATCACCCACCTCCCGGTTTCAACCGGCAAAACAGCCATTTGGGTGGTCGTCGACCGTTTTTCCAAAATAGCCCATTTCATTGCTTTACCAACTCACTTTGGAGCTGTTACTTTAGCATCATTATTCCTAACTCACATCTACAAGTTGCATGGGATCCCAAAAAGCATTGTATCGGATCGTGACTCCATCTTTCTAAGCTCATTTTGGAAAGAACTTTTCAAGCAACTTGGGACACAGCTCCGGTATTCGACGGCCTATCACCTACAAACCGACGGGCAAACAGAGGTAGTAAATCGCTGTCTCCAAAACTATCTCCGCTCCTTTGTTAGCGAGGAACCCCGCTCATGGACCAAATTCTTATATTTGGCGGAATTTTGGTACAACTCGTCCCACCACAGCGCCATCGGCATGCCCCCGTTTCAAGCTTTATATGGTCATCCCATCCCCGATCTCCACCGTGCCTGGGCCCACAGCACCACATCCACAACCATCAACGACACCCTTCAGGAACACCAACGTCTAAGTGGCCGCCTCAAAGATAATCTTCGCCGGGCACAACAACGGATGACGACATTGGCCAATTCTCACCGGGAAGACAAGGAATTTTCTTTCGGCGACATGGTTTACCTCCGCTTGCGGGAATATCGTCAAAAAACGGTCCATTCGACAGATACAAAGAAGCTCACAATGCGGTTTTATGGTCCCTTTAAAATTCTGGAACGCATTGGTAGCGTCGCATACCGCTTGGATCTACCACCGGAGGCTCGCATTCACCCGGTCTTTCATGTTTCACTACTCCGCACGGCTCATGGCAATCCCACACCAGTACCTCACCTAGTTATGCAAGAACAAGACAAGGCCACCACATCATCGCTCGAGGACAAGCTCTTTGCAAAGGAGGGGGCAATTGATGCAAGCCCAGATGACAACAGCCCATCCATAGCTCAACTACGACCCAAGAGAGTAACCCGCAAACCCGCCCGACTCTTGGATTGATCAGAAGAAACATGTGGCAAAAGAAGAAGTCTTGAGTTGAGAAAGTCTTTCCTGTTTTTCAGTTTAGTGGCTAATTAATAGCTTTGTTTTGTTGCACGCGTAAGGTCTCTGACCATTTAGTTCCTAGTATTTCGTTGTTTCTTATGCTATTTAAGCAGATGTAAGTTTTCCTTTGAAGGGCGAATTAGAAAAAAACCCAGAAAATTGCTCCATTCTTCTTGTCTTCTTCTGTGGAGATTTGCCATCTCAAATCGGCATACAACATGATGCCATTAAAAAAATGCAATTTCAATATGAAGATATCATATGCCAATTTTGTACCTATATAGTGTTACTTAAATAATCAATAATATGATATATTCATGAATTTTAACACTAATAAAATTACAACCCAACCAAGGATAATGATGATCGATTATTATTATCAAGACAAATGCTAATTGAAAAGTGAAAACTAAAAACACACTGGGTTGGATTTTTTTAGGCATAATAAACTTTTACTTTTAAGTTTTAACACACTGATATATATGTAGTGAATTTTTGTAATTGCTTAAAAATTCGAGTAAAAAGCATAGCAGCTCAAAACCATCTATATTAAACACTATACATAAGTCGTTTAAAATTTATGATCGTTTACATGATGATCAATGACAAGTTTTCTTTAAATAATATATTAATGAGGTATTAGAGTTGTGATAGATTGTTTCAAAAGTTTTGGCACTTATGATTAAAAAAGTGATTGGTGGTTGCATTGATGAAACTCAAACCGCTTTTGTTGAAGGGAGAAATATTCTTAAGGGTCCTCTCATTGTGAATGAGTTATGTTTTTGGTCAAAGTCTAGTGGTAGAAAGATGTTTCTTTTTAAGGCAAATTTTAATAAGGCTTTCGATTCCGTTAATTGGGGTTATCCGGACTCTATCATGGACCAAGTGGGCTTTGGGGAAAAATGGAGATGGTGGATTCGGGGTTGTCTGGAGTCTGCCTCGGCTTCTGTTATTATTAATGGCAGTCCCTCCAAAGAATTCTCGATGTCAAAAGGGGTCCGTCAAGGTGATCCCCTCTCCCCCTTTCTCTTTATTATTGCTATGGAAGGTTTGAATGTGGCTGTCAAGACGGCTGTAAATAGTGGGCTCTTCGATGGTGTCCCAATTCCTAACACTAGCCTTCGTTTGTCTCATCTTTTCTAAGCAGACGACGCTTTGTTTGTTGGTGTATGGTCAAGAAGAAATATTGCAAATTTGGCAAGGATTCTCCGTTATTTCCATGCCGCCTCTGGTCTTAAAGTGAATTTCTCTAAATCCAAAGTATTTGGCATTGGTGCTTCTCAGCAGGTGGTTTCCATTTGGACGTCCCCTCTTGGGTGTGAACCTTCTAGCCTTCCTTTTTTGTACCTTGGAGTTCCTGTTGGCGAAAATATGAAACTAAAAAGAGCTTGGCAGCCCATTATTGATAAATTTAAGGCCAAACTCTCGCTTTGGAAATCCAAATCTCTTAGCTTTAGGGGTAGAATTACGCTTGCCAAGTCCGTTCTCGGTAGCCTGCCGTCCTTCTATTTTTCTCTTTTCCCGGCTCCTGTGGGGATTATCGATGCTTTAGAAAAAATCAGAAAAAATTTTGTTTGGTGTGGTGTTAATGATAGCAGAAAGTTGCATTGGGTTGCTTGGAGTAAAATCACCTTGCCAAAAGCCTGTGGCGGTTTTGGGCTTGGTTCAATTAGAGCCCTGAATCTCAGCCTCTTGTCGAAATGGGCTTGGAGACTCAAAAACGAGGCGGGCTGTCTTTAGGTCAAAGTTATTGAAGGGATCCATGGCCTAAGAAGTAATCACTGGTCTGTCTTTTCACATCGGTCCAGGGGCGGAGTCTGGAGGAACATAGATCAGATTCTCTTGGCTCTTAAAAAGTTCAATATTCTTCCTGATGAAATTGTTAAATGGAATGAGGAGAATAACTCATGGTCGTCTAATTTTGTAATGGACGGATGCTATTTGGTGAATTTAGTCTGTAATAGACTTGACCGAGCTAGCTTCCCCATTTGTGATTGGCCTTTCTTTTGGAGTAAACTAATCCCGCTAAAAATTTCAGGTTTTGTTGGAGAGCCAAACAAGGTAAAATCCCCTCGGCTGTGGCATTGAAAAACAGAGGGGTGCCTATTGACTCGATTATATGTGTGAATTGCGTTTGGAGAGACGAGTCCTGTGATCACCTGTTGGTCTCTTGCCCCATGTCGGAGTTCATTTTGGATGCTATTTTTAACTGGTGTGAAATTCCAAAGGCTTGTTTTCATAAAGTGGCGGATCTCTTAATCTTTATATACAGGTGGTCTAAGTGCAACCGTAGACGATCACTTTTGGCTGTGATATTGTTCTGCGCTTTATGGTGCATTTGGAAAGGGCGTAATCAAAGACTCTTCAACAATTGTCCCCAATAGTCTGGCGAATATTTTGGAAAAGGTGAAAACTTTATAATTCATTTGGTGGAAGCATAGAGGAAAAAACTTCAGTTTAGACTGGAAAATGTGGCTGTTAAATCCTTTCCTTTGTCTGTAATTTTTTTTTGTTTTCCTCTGCTTTGTACTTTCTGTTTTTGCCTCTCATCGCCTTGATGTGATGTACTTTTTTATATATTCGCCGGTTCCAAAAAAAATTAGAGTTGTGATAACGAAAATAACAAGAAAGTCAAGTATACAATATTCCTTGTGTACCAAACATGCGTTACTATTCAAACAATTAGTAGACTTTCACTGTCATCTACTAATATAATCTGGACCATTATTGACCGAATCTTAATTGGACCTACAATAATTTACAACCATATAAATTACGGTAGGAAATGTCATGTTTCATTTAAAAAGTCAAACAATTGGAGCATGCCATTTGAATATGGAATTTCGAAATTAAAGTATCATATGCTAAATTATACCTCATATAGCTTTACTTAAATAATCGATAATAATATATGTTTATATATTTTACATAATTAAAATTACAACCTAAGGATTATGAAGATCGATTATTATTATCAAGACAAATGCTAGTCGAAAACTTAAAAAATTAATTGGATTGAATTTATTTTCAAACAAAATATACATTTACTGTTTTGAATTAAGAAGCATAGCCGCTAAAAACGATCTTTATTAACACTTTATACAATATTTGTTGGTAATTTATATTACCAATGTTATTTAACTATAATAGATTAATTTGTTAACCAAATACAATCTTGACAAACATTAAACAAGTAAGGAAGGTACAGAATGCACACTTGTTTGAGTTTGACCAATATTTAAAATACATTGTCATTTAGGGGTGAAGCCCTTGAACTGACGGGGTCCGGGGGACAGCCCCCTGATGGCAGGGTCCAAGGGACAGAGCCCTTGCCTGAGGTTAAAAACCCGATTTTGACCCCTGTCCAAAACCCGTTTTGTGACAGTTTCTATACCGTTTTGAAACTGCATTGTGGCAGTTTTATGTTGGTTTTCAAACAAAGGGGAAAACTCCCCGTTTTTTGTCATCTGCTTGGTACACATAAATCATAAAGAATCCTCATTCTCTGTTCTCGAATTTATCTAGAATTTTATCAAAGTGAAATTTCGATCTGTACCATCAAAATACTTCGATTTGAGAGTAAAACTACGACTTTCAGGGTATCCAAGCAATCTGTTAACCTCAATTTCTAACAATATTTTTCTCTCTTTTTTCTCAGGTTTTGATTGCTATATTATAAAATTTTAGTTTTATAGCTCTAAAAAATCATATATTTGATGTATATAAATTCGTTAAATCATTAATCTAAAAGTACCTAAAATATATAACATAAAACCGTCCACAGTAACGTATATCTGAATATAAATAAGTATGAACATGAAAGAGTACACTTGTTTTTATTGTAGAATATGTTTAGGGACCGTCCACGTTTCGTCAAAGTGGTAGCTTGTTTAGTATTTGATATATTGGTTGCGGGAAGGTCGGTAGAGCCGTCTTCCAAGGATATGACAATTACTGTATTACAAATATATTTTTTATTTCGTCAAATACAGGTCAATGTTTAATGAAATACACTTCAACTGTATTCAACTATTCATTTACAAAAGAATATTTTAAGGTAAAAAAAAAAAAAAGATGTCGCCAACAAGTTGGAGTTTTACTAAAAACAGAGGGTCTTTAGAAAAGGAGACCCACGAATCCGCGCTACCGGCATGTATGATTTAGGGGCTGTTTGGATAAGCTTATTTAGCTCATAAGCACTTTTAGGCAAAAGTACTTATGAGCTTCTGGCTTTTTAAAAAGTAGTTTTTAAAAAAGTGTTTGGTTAAGCTTATGTGGTGGGAAAAATTAATATTGGTTTAAAAAGTGTTTGGATAAGCTTTTATATATGTAAAATGACTAAAAATGACATTTTTACATATTGTTGGGGGGCATTATTGTCATTTTGCAAGTAAAAAGCCATTTTCTCTTTGAAAAGCCAAGAATATGGAGCTTTTGGAAAACAGCTTTTCCACCTTTGCTGAAAAGCTAAAATAAAAAGTGCTTATTGTCACCCAAACACTCTTTTCAGCTTATTGACTTTTTGAAAAGTCAAAAAGCTAAAAAACACTTTCTAAACACACATCCAAACAGCCTCTTATATACGTCATTAATAAATTGTTGATTTATATAATGGTTCAAAACACATTTTGTCTTTTTTTATTTTGGGTTTTATAGATAATTGTTGTTAAATTTGACTAAAAATACTATTTATAATAATAAGAATAATAATAATAATAAATTAAGAATAAGTTATTTTTCTAATGAATTTAGAATGTTTTATGCATTTGAAGCACATTGTACATTTCTCTTACATATTATTATTTTCTGTTAGCATCGGTATAACTTCTATTTGCATCCGTTTGATTCGTTAAAAATAAAAAGTAACTAAAGTCGATCAATTGTCTCTTATAACTCGGACGAACTTAGGCTATACGGTATGGTGGTGTTTGTCACCGGTATTGCCCATGTGGAGGTTTGATGTCGCCGACATCGCCACCCCACGTTGCAGGCATCGTTGAGCTGCATCCTAATGCAGCTGAGGAATTGAAGGCTTGTTGATATTTTATTATATTTTCAGAATAATTTCGTAGACATCGACACTACAATGCAGACATCAAAATGAAAAAGTTATAAGCATCCTATGTGACATCTATGTGGCATCCGATGCCTACGAAAAAAATGGCAACGACACCTTTTAGCCTTATGCCCTTATCACATCTAAATATTTATGTAAAGTTTCATTTGTCATTTTGAAGAAAAATAAAACATAGATATTTTATTTTTATGAAAAATGAAACATTTAAAAGTATTTTTGAAGAAAAATAAATTTTTATGTAGGGTTGGGTAATAACTATCATGTTCTTGGTGATTGTAACTCTTTCAAGGATACTACGGTGTGTGTCAGGCATCTGTGTTATTCTATGGGAAATCTAATATCGTGGCCTTAACAAATTTGCATTTTTCACTGTCTTGCGTTTATCTTGGGTAGATTTGAGTCATTTTATGCTATATATCTTGGTGTTATTCTATTGTCTATGTATGGTATTATTAATTGTCACTGATATAAGACTATTGAGTGGTGTTGAATGGTATATTCTCTCTAATTTGCAATCCAAATCAAAACTATATATATATATATATATATATATATATATATATATATATATATATATATATATATATATATATATATATATATATATATATATATATATATATATATATATATATATATATATATATATATATATATATATATATATATATATATATATATATATATATATATATATATATATATATATATATATATATATATATAGGGCTATGATCAAATATATCCATACAAGTATTGTGTAACCTTGAAACTCAATCTGGACCACTCATTTAAAACACATTCTTTTAAGAATGTACAAAATTTAGTTCATTCTTTTAAGAATGGTAAGAACTCATTATGTCAAAAACTTATTCTGTTAAGAATTTGTTTTTTTCATTGTTACGAGAATGAAATCCGATGGCCAGGATTTGGTTACAAGGTAACACAATAATTGTCATTCCTATTATAACCTAGCCTATATATATATATATATATATATATATATATATATATATATATATATATATATATATATATATATATATATATATATATATATATATATATATATATATATATATATATATATATATATATATATAGGGAATGGTTCAAATAAGAACCTTTAAAAGGTTGAGAAGCGTGAGAACCAATCTCGGCCCTTGACGCAATTCATCGGAGGGTTGTATATATATGAAGATTAACCAGTGTGAACGTGTTGTAGACGATCAAACCCCACAACCATTAGATCAAAATAATATGTGGCTTAGATTAGTTATTTTAGTTCTCAATCTTTCAATGGTTCTCGTTTGAACATATTCCTATATATATATATATATATATATATATATATATATATATATATATATATATATATATATATATATATATATATATATATATATATATATATATGTGTGTGTGTGTGTGTCTGTGTGTGTGTGTGTGTGTGTTAAAATGAGAACGCATAAAAGGTTAAGAACGCGAGAACGATTATGGACCAATCAATATATAAACCAATCAATATATAAATGTGTATTAGTAATTATGTATTTCCATTAAATTATAAAGAAATAAAATTAGATAATAATTTTTCTAAAATCTAGGGATTTGATTACAGTTTCCTAAAAAAGTATTTGATTGATTTTTTTAATTAACAGATAGTATAAATGATTTTTATCGTTTTTTTTATCGAAATATCGGTTTTTTTATTCGTATCAGTTGATTTAAATGGATTGTTTAACGAAATATCGTTTGTCTACTCGTTTTTGATATCTAAATATCGTTTTTCAAGATAAGGTTCATAAAAATTACCGAATACCCATCTAATCACAAATGAATAAACCTGTAATCATAAATGAATAAGCATGCAATGATATGTAAATATACATATAATCGTAAGTGAATACACAGCTAATTATAAAATGAATACATATTTAATCATACGTGAATACACCATTGTTATTAAATAAATACACATTTAATCATAAAATGAATTTGCCGATGTTGTAGTCTTGATCGTTATTATTGTTGCTACCATCACTCATAAAAAACAAATATGGGGCACCCATGAATATAATCATTGTTGTTTTTGCATTCACACCTGCAAAATAAAGTTTAAAGATATCAAAAAAATGATTAGGCGCATGATAAAACAATCTACAGTTATAATCACAAATGATTATAACTTAATTAATTGATATTTTAATCATTTATGCAATTATAATCATATATGATTATCACTAAATTAAACCTATCCTAAGTTATAACTGATGTTCTAATCATTTATACTATTATAACTATAATCATCTATGATTATAGCTATAATCATCAATGATTAGTGATGATGTTCTAATCATTTGGACTATTATAACTATAATCATCTATGATTATAGCTATAATCATCAATGATTATAGCTATAATCATCAATTATTACTGATGATTTAATCACGGATGTAAACTAACTTAACCATTGATGATTTAATCACGAATGAATATATAGTTATAATCATCTATTCATTAATGAATATATAGTTATAATTAGAGTTCTAATCAAATTTAGAGGAAGAATGACAACAAAGAATACTACCCACTGATAATTATGGGATATACATTAAAATTTTTGATTCAAAAACCCTCAAATACAGTTAAGTACACAAATTAATCTGAATTTCATGTTCCAAAAAATTTGGTTTGAACATGTTCATCATCATTATCAAACTAATATTCAAATAAAAAGTTAATTCAAAATGCACATATATAAATCGACTAACTGTAGCAAAAAGGAACAAAAAAAATTGAAAAATAAAAATAAGAATAGTCAAACCTAGTTTTATCTTTTACTGTGCAGCCACCCCTGTTTTCCTCTAAATCAATTGAAGCCACAATATTCGACCACATTATCAATGTCATTTAGAATCCAAGGAACACCACCAGCATAAGCATTCTCTATTCCGTGAATGATTCCCACAAATTACCAAGAACAAAGTATGGTCAACATTCACCATGTTTCCTCTAACCTTTAACATTTGTCTGTAACAAAATACCACCACTCAAATTCGGAAGTTTAGTTGTTTGGATTCTAATTACTTAATGTCTATTATACACAGTGAGATAATTGCAACATGAAGCAACAAAAATCACCCAATAAACACGTAAATCTGAATAGAAGGAAATGGATGAAAATAGGAATGAACCTTGTAGGGGTACTGAACGGGTTCAGAATGAGTAGTCGATTCTCTAAAGTTGTCACTGGTTGTTGGTGTTGATTCATCTCTTCAATTTGAGTCGAAGAGAGGGTTTTGCTGGTTTAAGGGTGTGATGATGGTCGTGGTTTAACAGTGGCAGCCAATTTAGATTAGAGCATAGTGTAGAAGATGGTATACAGAGAGAAAGAGGAAGTAAACGTGAGAGAAGATAGAGAGAGCAATTATAGGAGCTGTTAAAAATAGATTAGAAGGTAATGGCCATACTACCCTTTTTATTATTATTTTAAACTAACTGAATTCAAATTTAAAAACAATAATATAATTTTTATTTTAATTATACCCTTAGATCTAGAATAATAGATGGTTGAGATCTGTTCTCGCGTTCTCAACTTTTCTAATGTTCTCATTTTATTCTACCTCTATATATATATATATATATATATATATATATATATATATATATATATATATATATATATATATATATATATATATATATATATATATATATATATATATATATATATATATATATATATATATATATATATATATATATATATATATGTGTGTGTGTGGACTAAGCTAACACACATGCCTACAAGCTAATATGCATGTAAACTAACTCCCTTTGTAGTTTTTTCGAAAGAAAACTTTTGAACTTTTTAAATAGGTTCTGAAGTCGTAAAAGAGTGTCGTTGAGAGACCTTTTGTAAAGATGTTTGCATATTGAGTCGTTGATGGAACATGAAGAACCCGAGTAAAGTTGGAGGCAACCTGATCCCGAACAAAGTGAATGTGTATCTCTATGTGCTTGGTGTACTGATACCAAAATGGATTCCAAGACATGTAAATTGCACTAATATTTTCATAGTAGATGATGGTTTCCTTGAGAGGCGAGCAGTGGAGTTCGCAAAGGAGATTCTAGATCTAACAAATATGGGCAACTGCATTTGCCACACACATTATTCGACCTTGGTACTAGAGTGAGAAATGACTCTTGATGCTTGGAGGACCAAGAAACAAGGTGCTCTTCAAGGAAGATGCAATACCCGAAAGTGGACTGATGGGAAGGTATGCAACCACCCCAATCAGCATTTGAATATGCTATGAGACTAGATTGAGGTGAGACATGTAACTAGAGGTCGTAATCAAGTGTCGCAGGACACTATCATAGTATGCGTTTAAGAGCATGCATATGAGGCTTCCAAGGAATATGCATGTAAAGATAGATCTCGTGGACGGCAAATAGAAAAACCTTAAATGAGAACTTCAAAAAGTTTAGAAATCATGAGAACTGATTATCCATAGTATTCATAGTTGATTGGTTATACGTTGTTGTTTTTTCATTTTGCCACACATCTTTAGTATCTAAAATGTACCCTACTGCTAGCTCTACTTTAATTATTTCTATATGGAAGCGTATTTGTATTTGATGGAAAAATTGATTACCATATTGCCAACTCTCTTGCTAGTTTTATTTATCGTGCATATTGCTCTTCTTTTGATGCTACATAAAAGGAATGCTTCCATGTGTTGGTGATTACTGCTTTTTAGGTTTTATCGAAAATTCATCACTGTGTAGTCTCTGGAACACATAAACCTAATAAATCATTTTTATAGCATTGTCTCCATTCCATTTTTTAGATGTGTAATATGCGTAAAATATGCAAAACCGATTCCAAAATTCCTTTGGAATCGAATATTTGCATTTGATCCGACTTCGATTGGAGAAAGCCTCCGGAATTGGAACACATGTGATTCGCTGAATCTAGGTAGTTGGAAGTGTAATCTCTCTTTAGTTTTAGCTTCATTATAATTTCTTTTCTCTGTCTTCTTGCTAGAGTTTTACTATAATCTCGTTGTCCCAAAAAATGAACTCTTCAGAGTAGTCACATTGGATATCAAAACCAACTAATCACCAATAAAATATAACAAATACAATTGAAAAAAAAAGTTAATAATATAAAAATAAACCGGCAAACAATTTTCTCTTACCAACGTAGGGATTGTTTGGTAAAGCTCTTAATGATTCACTTAAGAAGTAACATCTTAACTGTTTAGTAGTAGGGCTGTTTGGTAACTGTGAAAGATGCCTTCAAAAGCAAAAGCAAAGTTAAATGGAATAATTCAAGTGGGCCCCGTTGAATAGTAATTCAAAATCAAATTTCCAATTGAATTGTGCACGTTTGGTTTTGAACGACAGAAATTAAAAGGCGCCTACAATTTATCTTCAACAAATGCAGGCGCACACAAAATTAATTTCAACGATTTCTGCAAACATGACGGCCATTCATCCCTATATATAGGGATGATCATTTCCAAACAATTTGTCCAAAACCATTTGAGTGATATATATACATAGATATATATTGTGAGGCTCTGTGTATTAAAGAAAAGAGAGATATATATTTTTCAGTTCTAAATCTTGTAACCTCCTCATTTTTCTCATATAGTGATTATCATCGGTTGTGCCCGTGGTTTTTTCCCGAAAGGGTTTTTCCACGTTAAATCCTTGTGTCCACATTTATTTTTCCTTTATCGTATTATTATTTTATTTTATTGCCGATATAATTTATTCATAACAAGTGGTATCAGAGCCACGTTGTTTTCTATACTCATTCTCAATTTTTTGAGTATTATATCGACATGGCTACTTTGAAATACGATATTCCATTGTTGGATCGAGATACAAGATTTTCATTATGGCAAGTAAAAATGCGAGCTGTATTGGCTCAGTTGGACCTTGATGATGCTCTGTTAGGCCGAGACAAAATGCCTACGTCTTGGACAGATGAAGAAAAGGATCGTAAAGATCGTAAGGCTCTCTCTCATATCCATCTTCATTTATCTAACAATATTTTGCAGGAAGTTTTGAAAGAAACTACTGCAGCCTCTTTATGGCTAAAATTAGAACAAATTTGCATGACCAAAGATCTCACAAGTAAGATGCACCTTAAACAAAAATTATTTTCGCTTAAGATGCAAGAAGGTGGATCATTGCTGGATCATCTTTCGGCGTTTAAAGAGATCATCACTGATCTTGAAGCTATGGAGGTAAAATATGATGAAGAGGATTTGGGTTTAATTCTTTTATGTTCTTTGCCTAGTTCTTATTCAAACTTTAGAGATACCATATTATATAGTCGTGATACTTTAACACTTCAAGAAGTTTATGAAGCTTTGCATGCAAAAGAAAAGATGAAAGATATGGTATCCACTGAAGGTTCAAGTTCTAAAGGAGAAAGTCTAGCAGTTCGTGGCAGACCAACAGATAAGAATGATTCCAAAGGCAAGAACAAAGGAAATTCTAGAAGCAAATCTAGATCCAGACGTTCCAAGTCATGCAACTATTGCAAAAAGGAAGGACATGATATCTCTGAATGTTACAAGTTGAAAAACAAGGAGAAAAGAGCTTCTAATCAAAATCACAAACCAAATCAAGATGATGAAGGAAAAGCTACTTATGCTGCTGAAAATAATTCTAACGGTGATGTTCTTGTAGCTTTTGCAGGAATTCTAAAAACCAATGATGAATGGATTCTTGACTCAGCTTGTACTTTTCATATGAGTCCAAACAGAAGCTGGTTTATAAATTATCAACCTATAGAAGGTGGCTCCGTATTGATGGGTGATAATGCACCATATAAAGTCACTGGAATTGGTTCAATACAAATCAAGATGTTTGATGGTGTTGTCAGAACTCTGTCTGATGTTCGACACGTTCCAGGTTTGAAAAGAAACCTTATTTCCTTAAGTACTCTTGACCTTAAAGGGTACAAATATTCCGGTGAAGGTGGAGTCTTAAAGGTTTCAAAAGGCGCTATGATTGTCATGAAAGCCGATATCAAATCAGCAAACCTGTATCATCTTCGGGGTACAACAGTAACAGGTAATTCTAATGTTACTTCAAATTCATCTACTAATACTACTAACCTGTGGCATATGCGTCTTGGGCATATGAGTGAACTTGGTTTGACAGCATTAAGCAAAAGAGGATTGCTTGATGGCCAGTGCGTTGGCAAACTGGAATTCTGTGAACACTGCATATTTGGCAAACACAAGAGGGTGAAATTCAACACCTCGGTACATACTACAAAAGGCATTTTGGAGTATGTACATGCTGATTTATGGGGACCATCTCAAGAAGCATCACTAGGAGGTGCTCGTTATATGTTGACAATTATTGATGATTATTCAAGAAGAGTTTGGCCATATTTTTGAAGCTTAAATCTGAAGCATTCTCTGCATTCAAAGAATGGAAAGTCATGGTGGAAAACCAGACCGGTAAGAAGGTCAAAAGGCTTCGCACAGATAATGGTATGGAGTTTTGTTCAAATGAATTTAATTCATATTGTAAACTAGAAGGAATTGTTAGACACTACACCGTTTCTCACACACCCCAACAAAATGGTGTAGCTGAACGTATGAACAGAACCATTATTTCAAAAGCCCGTTGTATGTTATCTAACGCAGGATTATCTAAGCGTTTTTGGGCAGAAGCTGCTTCTACTGCATGTTATTTAATTAACATGTCACCTTCTATTCCACTTGATAAGAAGACTCCTATTGAGGTATGGTCTGGCTCCCCAGCAAACTATTCAGATTTAAGAATTTTTGGTTGCCCTGCTTATGCTCATGTTGATAATGGAAAATTAGAGCCTAGGGCAATTAAATGTATCTTTCTTGGTTACAAGTCTGGTGTGAAAGGATATAAGTTATGGTGTCCTGAAACTAAAAAGATCGTGATTAGTAGAAATGTAGTATTTAATGAATCAGCTATGCTACATAAAGATTCTTCTACTAATATTCCTGTTGAGAGTCAACAAAAGACAAGCGTGCAGGTGGAGCAATCTATTGACTCAGAACATACACCAGAAAAAGAAAACTATATCGATCAAAATCCATCAGTTGAGCAAGAGTCTTCTACTCCTACTCCTACTCACCAACCACAACGTTCTATAGCAACTGATAGACCTAGGAGGGTCATTCATCCTCCCAAGAGACTGATAGAAGAAGCAAACATTGTTGCTTATGCTTTAAACGTTGCTGAAGAAATTGAAGGTATCAAAGAACCTTCAACTTACACGGAAGCCATTACTTCAGAACATTGCAACAAATGGATAATTGCCATGCATGATGAAATGGAATCTCTTGAAAAGAATGGCACTTGGGAGTTGGTAAAATTACCAAAAGAAAAGAAGCCTATCCGCTGCAAATGGATTTTCAAAAGAAAAGAAGGTATTACTCCTAATGAGGAAGCTAGATTTAAAGCAAGGTTAGTTGCTAAAGGCTATAGCCAAATTCCAGGCATTGATTTTACTGATGTCTTCTCTCCTGTTGTTAAGCATAGCTCAATTCGTACTTTACTTAGTATTGTTGCCATGCATAACTATGAGCTTGAGCAGTTAGATGTAAAAACTGCATTTTTACACAGTGAATTGGAGGAAGATATTTATATGGAGCAACCTGAAGGCTTCATTATCCCTGGAAAAGAGAACTTGGTATGTAGATTGAAGAAATCTCTTTATGGGTTAAAGCAATCCCCAAGGCAATGGTATAAAAGGTTTGACTCTTTTATGCTATCTCAGAATTTTAAAAGATCAGATTATGATAGTTGTGTTTATTTTAAGTCAGTAAATGGTTCATCAATATATCTGCTTCTTTATGTTGATGATATGTTGATTGCTGCAAAAGACAAACTAGAGATAGCAAAACTGAAAGCACAACTAAGCAATGAGTTTGAAATGACAGACTTAGGTCCAGCCAAGAAAATTCTTGGTATGGAAATTACTCGTAACAGACAGCATGGAAAACTATACCTAAGTCAAAAGAGGTATATTGAGAAAGTTCTTCAAAGATTCAACATGCATAAAGCCAAGCCAGTGAGTACTCCATTAGCTGCACATTTCAAACTGTCTTCAGCATATTGTCCAAAGACAGATGATGAAATTAATAACATGGCGAAAGTTCCGTATTCTAGTGCAGTTGGTTCTCTAATGTATGCCATGGTATGTTCTCGCCCTGATTTATCTCACGCTTTAAGTGTTGTTAGCAGATATATGGCTAACCCAGGAAAAGAGCATTGGAAAGCTGTTCAATGGATTCTTAGGTATTTATGCGGTACTTCCAATGCATGTTTATAATTTGGAAGTTCTGGTGAAGGACTGGTGGGCTATGTAGATTCTGATTATGCTGGAGATTTGGACAAAAGAAGATCTTTGACAGGTTATGTCTTTACCATTGGTGGATGTGCTGTGAGTTGGAAGGCAAGTCTACAGACCACTGTTGCCTTATCCACAACTGAAGCAGAATACATGGCAATTTCTGAAGCTTGTAAGGAAGCTATTTGGTTAAGAAATTTATATGGTGAACTTTGTGGAGACACATCTTCCACAAAGATTTTTTGTGATAGTCAAAGTGCTATTTATCTTACAAAAGATCAAATGTTTCATGAGAGAACGAAACATATTGATGTACGTTATCACTTTATTCGAGATGTTATTTCCAAAGGTGATATTCAAGTTCAAAAGATTAGCACTCATGACAATCCGGCGGATATGATGACGAAGCCGGTTCCAGCAACTAAGTTTGAGCTTTGCTCAAGCTTGGTTGGTATGACAATCTAATTCCAAGGATTGTTGGCACACGATGATTTTATAATGAGGAGTTCTACAAGTGGAAATTCGTCTCAAGGTGGAGTTGTTTGATTACTTATTGCTTTTAAAGTCAAGGTGGAGATTGTGAAAGATGCCTTCAAAAGCAAAAGCAAAGTTAAATGGAATAATTCAAGTGGGCCCCGTTGAATAGTAATTCAAAATCAAATTTCCAATTGAATTGTGCACGTTTGGTTTTGAACGACAGAAATTAAAAGGCGCCTACAATTTATCTTCAACAAATGCAGGCGCACACAAAATTAATTTCAACGATTTCTGCAAACATGACGGCCATTCATCCCTATATATAGGGATGATCATTTCCAAACAATTTGTCCAAATCCATTTGAGTGATATATATACATAGATATATATTGTGAGGCTCTGTGTATTAAAGAAAAGAGAGATATATATTTTTCAGTTCTAAATCTTGTAACCTCCTGATTTTTCTCATATAGTGATTATCATCGGTTGTGTCCGTGGTTTTTTCCCGAAAGGGTTTTTCCACGTTAAATCCTTGTGTCCACATTTATTTTTCCTTTATCGTATTATTATTTTATTTTATTGCCGATATAATTTATTCATAACAATTCACTTAAGAAGTAACATCTTAACTGTTTAGTAGTAGGGCTGTTTGGTAAAAACAATATTACATTTGGTTCGGTGAGAGGGGCGCTGAAGGGCTCTAAACGGTTTAAAGAGATATACCCTTTAAAGTTTAAACCATTCTTTTTATGAATATTACCCCATATGGCCTAACCACTTCTCTTTTCTTTCTCTTTTATTTAGACGTCGCCTCCTCCCCAATCCGTTGTATATTTGGTAGAACGATTTAGGAAAGGTATACCCTCTGAAATCTCTTCATTTCCTGCATAAGTTGCCATTTGCACCATTGTAACTCCGGTAAGTCATCAGTGATCACTTGTATTCTTTCATCCATTCTTCAATATGAACCATTCTTTCTCTCTATGTTTGCTCTCTTAAAGGTTAAACATATAAGCTCTAATTTTTTATAATTTTAAAATATAGAATAATAAACATTTAGCTTATGTTGAAACAATATAAATATTTTATATTTCTTATAAATTAAAAATTAACAAAGACTGATGTTTGTGTTATATTTATAATATGCGATTAAGGTTATTCAGTTACTAATAAAATAACATAAGTTATAAATGGTTGCATAGCATACGTGGAAAAATAGAAAAAGATAAGTTTAGGTAATTTTCTAAAGCATTTACCCAGATTTAGCAAAAAATTAAGACTAGACCAAAATAACTAAGATTTTTGCAGGTGAACTTGCAAAAATTTTGTCAGCCGAGAAAAACTCATAACCTCATTTTGAGGATTTTCGGAGATGGTTATCAACAAAAATCTCAGACATCAGCGGAAAAATGGGTCCCAAAACAAAAATTGAATATGAAATAAAAAAATTATAGATGTCTGCTTACGAAAATCTAGGTTTACCTGCAAAAATTGAAGCTTTTTGCCGAAAATAAAAAAGCATATATTTTGAGGTTTTTTGTGTTAGAAGTCTTTGGAAAAACATTTCTACTGAAAAAAGAAAACTTAATATTGTAATTTTAACCTACTAAATAACAATAAGAAAAAAAGATTTTTCATTGTTTTTCGCATTCTTGAAGGTAAATCTAGATTTTCACATGCGAACATCTGCGTTTTTCTATTATTTTTTTCAAATTTAGTTTTAAGACCGACTTTTTCGCAAACGACTGAGATTTTTACAGATATCTGCGAATATCCTCAAAACAACGTTATTATGAGATTTTCTTGGTTGTCAAGATTTTTATAATAACCTACCATCGAAAATCAAGATTTTTTTGGTCCCGTCCCAAAATCTTTGGCTCAACCTTGGTTTAAAAAAATGGGAAAATGACTTATTAAGGTAACCAACTATTTGTTTTGTTCATGTTTGGTAACTTTCTTTTTTTTCGTCTTTTATTTGCCATTAAATTATTTATTTTGTTCATGATACATCCTTATTTGTCATTAATGACCCGTTTGATTTATCAATTGGCCATTCATATTTTGTAGATTCATGGGAGCTGTAAGGTGATTAAGTGGCCATTTTCAAAGAGAAGATATGTATTGTAGGCATTGCTACACGTAATCAACTCATGTAATACTTGTATTACGTCATTGAGTTATTAAACTGACAATACTTGTTATTGCCAATCAAAAAGATTTTGGTTGAACAATATAAATAGTTTAATGACAAGTAAAGTATGAAAGAAAAAGAAAAGTGACCAAATGTGAACAAAACAAAGAGTTGGTTACCCTTATAAGTCATTTTCACTACCCTCAAAAGCCACGTAGATGTCACGTATTTGCTACGTAGAAGTCAATTAGGTTGTAACTTGTTATTCCCTGTCATAAGGATGTATCATGAATAAAATAAATAGTTTAATGGAAAATAAAGCACGAAAAAAAATAAAATTGACCAAACGTGAACAAAACAAATAGTTGGTTACCATGATAAGTTATTTTCCCTTAGGCTATACGAAGTGGCCATAAAAAATGTCGGCAGCATTCTAGGTGGCAACCAATGCTTCCCAGGAACACGAACCATCCCCTAACCCAAACGTTTTTGGGAGGCAAAGTTGAACGGTATGCCGCCTTCTCTCTCCTCTCTCTCTCTCTCTCATTTTATACATACATACATATATATATATATATATATATATATATATATATATATATATATATATATATATATATATATATATATATATATATATATATATATATATATATATATATATATATATATATATATATATATATATATATATATATATACACACACACACACACACACACACACACACACACACACACACACAATGTTGAAAAAGTCGCTAGGCAGTGCCAGATCGGTCGACTACCGAGTATCGAGTAACGAGTATTCGGTCTAGGCGGGGAGTACTCGGATAGGGTAAATACACACATATTATATGATTATAGATACGAAAATACCGAATATAGTTATAGTTGCATCAAATTTGATTTGAATTAAACAA
>CM042010.1:131893015-132003015 GCA_023525715.1 Cichorium intybus
TAATCTAATGTTTTAATCAATGTCGATTCGTATTCTGAGTTTTTAATCAATTACATCGTTATATCAGTTAATTTCATCTTATGATACATTGATACTAACATATTGTTCATTCATTCTTATAGAATACAACTTCGTTCAGAATTTTTTTGTGAAATAACATTCTTAAACAATGCTACTAGATATACCGTCAAGAATAACAATTTTTATGACAACAATAATCATTAGCACAATAAAAATTCTAGTAAATTCTATACATTCTTGAAATAATTACATCAAAACAAAATCAAGAAGCTACTAAATTCTAACCATTCTCAAAAGATTACATTTCATTCTTGGCAGATACGTTGCGATTTGTAGATTTTTCTTTCTGATATTGTTGTTTTTCTTATTCACCCCTCCCCGACCATCGTCTTTAGAATCTGAAGTGGCAAGTTTGGAGATCAGACAAATAACATGATTGAAATGACTGCACTGGACTTAATTTTTGGATTTAAACATTTTTGAGCCTCTTATGAACCTTAGAGATCCTATTACCAACCTTGGGTGTCGAGGACTTACAAAATTCAGTCATTATGAGTACGTTATTTGTCTAAATTACCATGTCTAAGGATCTGAGAGAGTTCGTGACTTCAATAGACAGAATTGAATCCACACACATACCACCTCCAACACTTTACGTATGGATTACATTGGTTGACAATTACATAGACTTAATTCAAAGTTTCATTGAATTGTTTAAGTGCCACTACGATGCTAGCATGGTGGAATCTAGTAACATACTATTGTATCACCCCCCTTAAGTTTAAGTTTTTGTAATACTAATTATCTATTGTTACATTAAGTAAGATGTTTTCCTCTTTTGTGTATTTATAGTAAACATTGCTTTAGTTATATTGAAGTCAAACTACATATAATTGCTACAAACACCATTGTAGATATTTAAACTAAATGTGGACAATAACCCGATGTTTGACTATATATAGTCTTACTTAAATAAACATGATTTGACATATCAACTGGTAACGGAGACCGACGATTTATACAAGAATTCCTTTTTATTGGTATTAGCTACATGTTTTAACTATTAGCTCTTTTCCTTTCGATGGTATATGAGCGGTCTTTCATGGTTGATTAGCTTGATGGTTGTCTATCGATAATGGTTTAACGACCACCACTTCCTTGGGTACCTACCTCTCAGATGAATACAGCACATGATTCAGTATCTCCTTGTGCACCTTCCAATATAGATCAGTAACGAAGCACTCTATGCAAATCTATAGCATTCAGTATATTTAAGCTTAACAAAGTCGTTAGCAAGTGACCAAATGGTATGTTAGAGCACTACTACTTTTTACAATAACATGTATGTAGGTTTGTATCCATGATAACATCTTTTTTATGGCCACATACTTTAAATAAATGGCTCTCCATTAGAAAAGAAGTCCTTAATCACAAATGCATAACTCTCCTCTTTAAGTTATCCTCTACCCATTTTGTGAGAAGCCCTTTAACTTCCACTATATATATATAATGAAAAATTATTATATTTAACTAGTAAATCAAATCACTCACATATGTATGTTTTATATATACTTCCAGGTTGTCAGTGTTTAGGAATTACTCTTGTAGTGTTCTCCAAAAAATAAAATTGCATATTTTGGTGCATGTTTGGTTAACGTGTTCATGGACTCAGAACCATTAGATGTTATTACATTATGACATATCCCTAGAATGTATACCCTTGTCCACTTCTCATGTCTGATCTCGTCGACTTTAACCTTAAGTTTATGGTAAGATGATGGAAACAAAGCCCGTGAAGGGTGTGTGGGAATATTGTTTAATGGTGAGGTCATAGAGCCCTATCAAAACTTATGACCAAATGTTCAATGTCACTGATGCATGTTGACAACTTCCTTAAAAACCACGTCAAACGTTCCAAACTTTTTTTCCTTACTCCAAAGGCTAAATGGATGTTTCGATGTTTCTGTCTATAGAAATCGCAATAAACATGGTGCCTAAGTACTTCCCCTTCAAATAGGCACTGTCTATTCGGATCATTGACATATATGATTCTTGAATGTATGAAGCTATAATTGATATATGTTAAAACAACTCATAGTAGCAAAATCCGTTAGAATGTGATGATGTTTAAATCATAACATACCATACAACTAATGGAGGAAAAGAATAGTGAAATTGGTTTTGGTCATCCATCTTAATATGCGTTATAGTGCCTAGATTAGCCTTCTGTAGGTTGTACAAATACACTGTAAGTCAAAAAATGACTATTCATTTATACCTTCAATAGTTCTAGTGCATAGCCTTTCACACGAGTACCGTGACAACGAGACAGTCATTTACGTAGACAAGGTGAAGATGGACAAATCGTCTAATTCAAGAGTACTTTGTCGATGATGTTGTCTATACAGAAAGTTCCAACGATGGTTTTGAATGAGTAAACGGTTGTTCTTACGCATAGTTATCGATTTGGAGTCAATGTATGCTTTTTCCAACAACGGTGGATGTTAGAGGTGTGAAGGGGTTTTCACCAATACAGAATTGCACATTATCATTTCGACAATTAGCTTTCAGTTTAGGAGGTGACACATGGGATGAGTAAAACCCCTTTAGTGATTCACACCTAGAGATTCCATGAACGTTGTTTAGGATCATGCAGTTCATAGACATTATTGCCACTTAAAACTTAAACAAAATATACCTCAGCAAGTCTCCTACTTTGTGCTCTAGTCAGGCCATAATTGCAAGGATGAATAGGATCCAAAGTAGAACCCCTTTAGTGATTCACACCCAGAGATCACCAAAAAACCAGACAGATCATAAGCAAAGAACTCCAACCCTAGAGAAGGAAGAGATTTCACAGAAGGGGAGAGGAAGGAGGAGGTTGGTAGCTCAATGAGCTTGGGATGCCTTAGGGTTGTACTCCAAGGCCTTTATTTATAGTGCCTGGGCTCCTAGGGTTTCAAACTTAGGACTCTTTTGGCGGTCGCACCCCTGGACTTTGATATATTTGATTAAACCTTTAATCAATTGCAATCCAGTCCCTTTATTTGATTCTAAATTCATTTATTAATTAATTTATTGATCTAGTTTCTAATTAATCTATTTCTCAATAAATTAATTAAACTAATCTTCCTTCTTTTACTTCTTTTGACTCTATCTCCTTTTCTGGGTCCTGAGGGCAACCAAAAAGGACTATTGCCAGCATCAGAACTATTACCACAAGTTGATGACCTGGGACATTATACAGTCTCCCACTTGGACAAGTTGTCAACTCGTGTGGTCTCAATAATATCTGACAATTAGCAAAGAGTGTGTCATCCTATGCAACTGCCAAACTCTTATCAAAGAAAAGAGACGACTCCAAGATAAATGATAGTTTATTCCTCCTTTCTCAAGATATCATGATGAACCCAGATCATGGAAAAGGTCAAATCTCGATAGTTCAAAATTATGTTTCCCGATAGAGATTTATGATGACTCTGTCGAACGACAGATCGAACACATAAATTTGGTCAGGGCTTGGCCAAGCGCTTAGTGTCAAAATCAAATCATCAAGGGACCTAGATATCGCTTTTCCTTGTTAGGGCAGAAGGAACGGATAAACTCTGACTACATAGTCTTTGTCTATTTCATCATGTCATACACGGACATACTCTTTTATAACTACCAGTTACGGATAGCGTTTGAGTAGACCATTGTATAACAGAATTATAGAACAAATTGTCATGCATCTATGTTTGAAGAATAAGAGATATTATCATCCTAGATTACATGTGACTTAATACATGAAGTAATCGCTACCTGCGGATTGCTCTAATACTTGAATCTCTATCAAGTACTCATGCGGCTAGTCGCAATCACCATGCTATGTCTAATCTCTATAGACAATCTACTAACACTTTATGACAGTCTTAAATCACTACTTGCTTCCAAGAGTACGACCGACTGTGGAGGTTTGTGTAAACCAATACTCGAGAAGCTGTTTCTAAACATGCAAAAGTGAAACATAGTGACAATTCAATGAAATGGTGGCTAATTAGACTATTATTAAATCTCCACTGATAAAACACCAAGTCATGTACATTTAACACTGTTGTATGTTTCGATTTTCAAACTGACATTTCGCTAGCAAATCTAATGCATATGGTCCTCGTATGCTCATCATGCTTGGGCTGCGACAATGCTTTGGTGAAGGGATCAGCCGGATTATCCTCTGATGGTACCGTCCTACCACGATGTCTCCATCTTTAACTCAGTTTTGAACATAGTGGTACTTTTTGAGTATATGTCTTGATCTCCCATGGTCCTTAGGTTCTTTAGTTAATGCGACTGCACCCTCGTTATCACAAAAGACTTCAAGGGGATCATTGATGTTGGGGCCAATGCCAAGATCTTCGATGAAGTTCTTCAACCATGTAGCTTCCTTTGCAGCTTCAGTAGCTGCTATATACTTAGACTCGCACGTTGAGTCAGTTACCAACCTTTGCTTCGAACTTTTCCAGGTTACTGCTCCTCCGTTTAACATGAACACTCATCCCAATTGTGAGCAAGAGTCATCTCTGTCTGTTTGGAAACTTGCATCATTAAACCCAATTACTCTTAGCTCATCTCTTCCTCCATATACTAGGCACACGTCTATTTCTTCTCAGATACTTAAGAACATTTTTAACTATTGTCCAATGACTTTTGCCAGGATTACCTTGATATCGGCTCACCATTCTTAAAGCATATGAGACATCAGGTCGAGTACATATCATGGCATACATGATCGATCCTAAAGCCGAAGCGTACGAGACTCAACTCATTCTGTCCAGTTCATCACTAGTCCTGGGACATTGCTCTTTGCTCAACTTTATGCGTCATTGTATGGGCAAGAATTCTTTCTTGGAATCTTGCATCTTGAATTTCTTCAAGATTTTGTCCAAGTATGTACTTTAGCTTAGTGATGTTAGACATTTTGATCTATCCATATAGATCTTAATACCAAGTATATATGATGCATTTCCCAGATCCTTCATAGCAAAACACTTCCCAAGCCAAGTCTTTATACTTTACAACGTTGGGACGTCATTTCCTATAAGGAGTATGTCATCGACATACAGTAACAGTACCAGAAATACTACGTTACTCCTACTGGCTTTGACATATATGCAAGACTTATCCTGACTCCTAGAAAATCCAAACTCTTTGACCTTTTCATGAAAGAAGATGTTCAAGCTGCGAGAAGCTTGTTTAAGTCCATAAATAAACCTTTCAAGCTTACACACTCTATTCGGGTACTTGCTATGTACAAAACCTTCAGGCTGTGCCATATACACATCCTCTGATAGTTTTCCGTTAAGGAAAGTGGTTTTGACATCCATTTTCCATATTTCATAGTCATAAAATGCAGCAATGGCAATTAACACTCTAATAGATTCAATATTGGCTAATGGAGAGAAGGTTTCATCATAATCAACTCCTTGAGTCTGAGTGAAAGCCTTCGCAACCAACCTAGCCTTGAAAGTGTGTACATTCCCATCCATGTCAGTCTTCTTCTTGAAGATCCACTTACACCCAACGGTTTTTAGCCCTGGTGTTGGATCATCCAAGTTCCAAACTTGGTTATCATACATGGACCGAATCTCGCTCTCCATGGCTTCTTTCCATTCGACAGATCACTTCCTTGTAGTTGGATGGCTCATCGTCACTAACCAATGTGTTATCACTGATCAATATGGAAACCATAAAACTCAGGAGGATGACTAACTCTACCGAATCTGCGAAGAGATGGTGGAGATATGTCAGTTTTCTCAACAGGAGTCTCATCCTTGGGTTGAGTGCTAGTGTCAACTATAGGTTCTTCGTTGATTGACTCTTGAATTTCTTCAAGATCGATTTTACTCCCACTAGCCTCTTTGGATATGAGATCTCTTTCCAGAAATACTCCTCTTCGAGCAACAACCACTTTGTTCTCAGAAGGCTTGTAGAACAAGTATCCAACTGACTTTTTCGGATAACCGACGAAGTAACACTTCTCTGCTCTGGGCTCAAGCTTGTCATGAGCTTCGTGCCGAACAAAGACTTCACAACCCCAGACCTTAATGTGTGCTTGCAAAGGGCATTCCCCACTCCACATTTTAGAGGGTGTTTTTGTTGGAAATATATCCATGGTTATCAACTGTGGTGATATTTCTAATAATAGCAGGGTCCTATTTGGGTTGCCCTCACGGTCCAGTAAAAACAATTAGTAGCAGAAACAATAGAGGAATGATCAGTTTATTAATTGAAAAATTAATTAATCAGAAACTGGATCAAGAATTAATTGATAAATTAATTGTGAAATTAATTTATAGAAATTAATTAAGGGATTAGATTGTAATTAATTAATAGAACAAGTCTAGGGGGTGCGGCCGCCAAAAGGCTCTTAAGTTTGAAACCATAGGAGCTCATGCACTAAAAACATCCCAAATCCCAAAAGGAGCCGCCAACTGCCTCCTCTCCTCCCTCCCTCCTCTTTGTCGAATCCAATACCCTTCTTTAAGGGTTCTAAATCGATTTCTTCATCCTGAAAAATTTCTGTCTGCTTGTTCATCTGATGATCTTGGGTGTGAGTTATTAGAGGAATTCTGGTTTAGATGCTTAACATCCAAACAAAATGTATGAATCTAATTCATCTTCTTGTTGTTGCAACTGTTATGAACTTATTATCTTGATTATGAACATGATATGATTCTTCTTAATTATGTGCTCAGTTTTTTTGGGATTTAATCTATTTTGTCTTCCGCTGCCTAATTGTTATGTGTTAATCTGTAAAAAATCCCAACAGTGGTACCAGAGCCATTGTTCTTAGGTTTCATGCACATTAGATTAAAACTTGAATATAGATTGTTTTGCCTGCTGAAAATTTCGAATAACATAGGTATGCTTCTAGAAAAATCTTGAAAACTGCATGTTATGAATTTTTCCTGATTTATGTTCTTGTATACCTGTTGGTCGACATTTTTGGAAGGTTTAGGAACCCTCCATGGATTTTGGCGGCTAGGGTTTTACAAACCCTCATTGCCTTGCAAGTTTCCTAACTTGCTTAGTTTCCTTAAGTAGTTTATTGCCTAAACTGCTTTCTTTTGATTTAAGTTAATTAATTTAATTATTAAATTTTTTTAATGGAATTAAAGTTGACAAACATAAATTTTAAATTGTTTAAAATTTTACGCTTAATATATTTAGAGAAGTATATATATATATATATATATATATATATATATATATATATATATATATATATATATATATAATTAAAACTTAAATTAAAACAAGAACATTGGTCAAATTATGACTAGGCTTATCCACTTTAAATGTGTTTGAACGTTTGAAGGAGAATTCTTATGAATTCTAATGATGTCGGTTTTTAAATGACATGTAATGTCTACCACCCTCACCGCCTGTCACGTTTTACATAGTGGAGTTACCGAAAAGGTTTGATAGGGAAATGTTTATCAGTTAGAAAGTATTTAACTTAGAATTATTAAAACAAAAGTCTCGTTTTAATTAAAATAAAAAGTGAATCATATGCTGCCCATGAAAAACGCACATTTTCTTTATGATCTATTGACGGAGCTGTGTGGTTAACCTGCACGTCAATCTAGGTCATAGTTGAGAGTGATGTGGCACTCGCAATTCTTAAGAGTATCTTAAGCCGGGGATCCCTGTCATGGATTTGATATGAGCATAACCGAGATTAACATGCCATTGACCCTTAGTCAATGAATCTCACAGACCTAGGAATTTCATAGAGATTGGAATTGATAAAAGTATATCTACCTTAATGACCATTATGTTGTGACTACGACATCCCTCTTCACATCATAACAGGGAGATTTTGGGTCCTAGCCTTGTTAAATAATAATTGGGTAATTGTTTAAAAGGATCAAAATTAAAGTAACTAAAATATGATTTTATAGATATCTGAAGCAAGTATCAATTTTCCTCCTTCTCCTCCATCACCCATCTCTGAAAGCTTTAAGAAGTATCTACTGGATATGGATAAGCTTACTGGTCTGAACTATCTAGACTGGCTTCGGACTTGGAATCTTGTTCTAAAGTTTGAAAGCAAGTCATATCTAATTGAGAGTCCCCTCCCCGTTCTACCTAGGCATGGCACCACACAAGAACTCTACGATGAGCATGATTTCTTGATTGATAAGTCTGAGGAATTTAGTAGCCTCATGTTGTTGTCCATTGACTCTGAGATCTGTAGGGATTTCGAGTTTCTAGGTCCTTACGACTTAGCAAGTCTGGTTGAGGAAAGGTTCCGAGAACCGGTTGAGCAAGAACGAACTAGGATCTTCAAAGAATTTGAAGGATGCAAGCTAGAAGAAGGAAGTAGCGTCGGTCCGCATGTTCTCAAGATTGAGGGATACATTAGCGAGCTGTGCAGGCTTGGTCACCCTATCGATCGGGAGTTGAGCGCTAACATCATTCTCAACTCGCTGACCAGCCGGTATGATCTGTTCATTCAGATGTACAGAAAAGGAAACCATGATAAGTCTATCATGGAGATGCATTCGATGTTGACTCTGTATCAGTCATTTATAGAGATACATAGTTCCATTAATCCATCTACTTCGGGATTGAGTCCGGTCAAGAGACATATCAAGAAACGGTCCATAGTAATTGTTGGGCCAGTTCTAAGGTCTCTCAAATTGGGAATTCACAAGGTGGGATACAGTCACAGAAAGATTGGAATATGCTCTAAGGCCAAACAGTTTGGCAACTCACGTATATCTAAAACTCAAACTTCTGATCCTTAATTCATTAATACAAGATGTGTTTCTCACATTTGCGCTGTATACAGGGACTTAGTAGGATGCGGGACACTATAGGAGCTTATTCTGATCGTGAGGGCACTGCCGCTATTATAGGATCCGGATCACGGGCTCATGCAGTTTTGATGGTTAGTTAGATATTTGATTCTATTATTAGCTAGTAGTTGAATATGACATTGTTTTTATATTTTACATTTGTTTAAGGATATTTATTTTTTAATGAAAATAGTGATGTTTTTCTTTTATAAAAGGCTTGGCTGTTTTATATTATCCTTACAATGTTGTATGAATGTGTTAAATAGTTAAATTGTAGTAATAGTAATAATTTGAATGTTGATACATCCAAAAGTGTATTGGATACATAATTGTGTTTGTATGATTGTTAGAATTAGATTTAAACAAGAATTACATCAGCCAAAAATCCAAGTGGACAGAACTTTGGAATCATTGGACTTAGAGTTATATGATGAATGCAATTCTTGATTGAATTGGAACAAGAATTGCATCACCCAAAAATCCAATGGGAAGGATTTTAGAATCATCTGACTTAGAGTCATATGATGAATGCAAAATCTTGATTAAATTAACAAAGTCATCATTCATATAGAGATGTGAAAGAAATCGAGATTATAGGGCAATATCCACACCGATTCCAGTGAACTTCCTAGATCCACCTATGGACACAATTAGTTATACTTCATTTTATTTCTCAATCGGTTTAGCAAATATAACTTTATTTATCAGAATAAACAGCAGCTAGAAGCTTTGAATTGTTCAAAGATTTCAAAGTGAAGTGTAAGATCAACAAAGTTGACATCTGAGTAAATGAGGAACTGTGAAATCGTTTCATAGTTATCTCCTTCCAATAGACACTGCAATGTTATAAAAAGGAGAAATCGAACATTGTTTGAAATGATTCGATCCTCAATGTATCGGGATACACCTCCAATTAGTTTCGAAAGATTAGATATTCCAACCAGTTAGACCATAAAACCACAAATAACTTAAAACCACATCTTAGACTAAGTAGGTTGCATAGACACCATCTGAAATATAAAGGTCTGGGGTCATGTAGTGTTCATCCGAACCTCATAACTAGTCTGAAACCAATTGGTAGTGTTGTTTCATTGGTCATCCCCCAAGTTCCTTCGATACTTATTTTTAACAATTCACTCGAGAACAAATGTTTGTATCTCGAATGAAGAGTCTTTCTTTGGAAAGAGCTCACATCCTAATGAGCCAGTGGGAGTAAGAGCAATTCAGAAAATATTCAATGATTAACCAATGAAGGAACCTTTAGTCAACATTAGGACTTAACTTCCCGTTAAGAGAATTACTTGACATAATTTCCTCCTATTTGCAAGTCCAGTAGTATTGATCACCTTCATGACATATTATTGTCTCATATTACTAAAAGGTGATACAATGATTAGTGGTAAAACACTAAGTTGGTACGGATGAGTAATCCAACTACATAGAAGCATTGGTGAGCCCAGTTACTACCAAATAAGAGGATATGAAAAAGCGAGACTCAGTCTATATATTAGTTTGACTGATCTTACACCTGGCCTAAAAACCAGCGGGAGTAATTGAATCTTCCAGAGATAAACATAGATAGGAATGTACTCACATTCAAATAAAAATTGGTTGTGTAGGGCAATGCTCAGACTCAAGAAATTGATTATGAAAAAAGCACTCTCGTCAAGAGCTAAGAATGAATCTGTAGAGATATCGTTTGCTGTAACTGCACTTCCTGAGTCACAACAAGATTGGATGGTCTGAATCGGTTTCCTTGAATGGAAAACATAGGGGTTAGGTGTAAGGCGCAACCAAGAGGTTTTGAACATGACAATATATCTGAACAGAATGTACATAGCTAAAAAGATTCATCTAGAGAATCTAATAGGCACCTCGAAAGACAGGATCTTTGTAGTCACAAAATATGCCAAATGTTTGGATTTTGTGAAAGCATGAAAGAGTCCTATAATTATGTCAAGGCTAGTTGGAGTATTATTGTAGTCAGCCTATCAACGTATGTCGATGACATACTGCTTATAGGAAACAATTTCTTATTGTTACAAAGTGTAATGACTTGGCTTTAAGAAATGTTCCGCTATAAAAGGACTAAAGGAGATACAATATACACACGTGGTATAAGAATCTATAAAGATAGATGAAAACGTCTGAAGGGACTTAGCCAAATTTTAATTATGATCTTGAAGAAATTCAAGATGCATGACTTCGGAAAAAGGAGTTTTCTGAGTTATGACACAGGATTAATTGTAATCCTCTAACACTGAAGAAGTTCAGAACAAAGTAAGTCGGATCCCATGAGCTTTTGCTATTGGATCGATCATCAGTGTCATGAACTTATCCTGATAGTTTCAGGACAAACCTGGAAAATGTCACTAGACGGATTATTAAAGCACAGAAAGAGTCATTAGAGGGATTCTAGTTTGGATCCTTAACATCCAAAAAAGGTATGAATCTAATTAATCTTCTTGTTGTTGCAACTGTTATGAACTTATGATATTGATTATGAACATGATATGATCCTGCTTAATAATCTGCTTAGGTTTTTTTTGGATTTAATCTGTTTTGTCTTCCGCTGCCTGATTGTTATGTGTTAATATGTAAAAAATCCAACAGCTTTAGCAACCTTCTTAGTTAGGACGTGGTTTAAGATGTGAGCTGCAGTTTCTAAGGCATGACCCGATAAACTTATTGGAAAAATGTAGCACGACACATCATAGATCGAACCATGTCCAACATCGTTCAATTTCTCCTTTTACACACACCGTTATGCTGCGGTGTCTTTGGAGGAGACAATTGTGAAACTATTCCACAATCCCTAAGATGATCGTAGAATTTTTTACTAAGATATTCTCCGCCCCTATCAGATCGGATCATTTTAATCTTCTTGCCCAATTGATTCTCTACTACCCTCTAAAATTCTTTGAACACTTCAAAGGTTTTTGAATTATGTTTAATTAGATAAACATAACCGTATCTACTGAAATCATCAGTAAATGTTACGAAGTAGCGTTCACCTTGTCTAGTGGCGGATCTGAACGGTCTATAAACATATGTGTATTAGTTCCAACAGATCCTTGCCTCTTTCATAGCTTCCTGTGAATGGCGATTTGGTCATCTTTCCAAGTAAGCAAGATTCACATACATCATCCGACTTTAAGTCGTACAATTCCAAGATTCCTTCCGACTCGAGCTTGGCAATGCGATTCTTGTTTATATAACCAAGAAGATAGTGTCATAAACGTGACTTATCGAGAACATTCTTGTCAGAATCAACATTCAAAGTTATACAATTATTCCTACCAACACAAACAACACTTTCATATATGTCATTACAAGGACTAGCTTTAAAACAAAGATAACCATTTTTATAAACCAAAATATCTCCATCCTTAAACAAAGCATAAAATAAAATAACGTTTCAAGCCATTTCTAGCGAGTAGCAACAATCTAATAACTTAATTGAACTACTATTATTCAGCATCATCTCATAGCTCCCGATCCTTATAACATCAGCAGTCTGTCTGTTTCCCATGATCAGGTTGAGCTCCCCATGCTGCAGCTTCCTACTTTCCCTTAGTCCCTACATATCAGCACAAATGTGAGTACCACATCTGTATCAAGGACCCAAGAATTAGAATTCACGATTGTAATTCAATCATAAATATACATGAGGTGCCACACTCTTTGACCCTGTTGTTCTTCAGGTCCTCTAGGTACTTCGGGCAGCTACGTCTCCAGTATCCCTTTTGTTGCCAGTAAATGCAGATAGCCTCTTTCGGATCACTAGTTGGGGCAATATTAACATCAGCTTTTCTCTTAAAGCCTTGGTTGCCCTTGGCTTTTCCCTTTCCTCTAGGATGAGAACCTTTCTTCCGTTTGCCACTACCATTTTGAGTGGCTAGGACGGGAGCAGGGGAGTTGGTGCCACGAGTCTGCCTCATGCTAGCTTCAGAAGTCTTCAGCATCCCGTGCACTCCATCAACGTCTTGTCCAGGTTGTTTATATTGTAGTTCATGAAGAACTGCTGATACAAACTGGAAAGCGAGTTAAGGACCACATCGATTACCAACTCCTTAGGCAACTGGACACCAAGATTTTCCAGCCTGTCAATGTACGACTTCATCTTTTGGACGAGCGTACATACAGACAATCCGTCATGTTGTTTACAAGCAATCAGGGACTTGACGATCTCAAATCGTTCCTACCTAGCCTGCTCCTGGAACATTTTCTTGAGCTGCAGATTGATGTCGTATGCCCCAGCAGTCTTGAAGCCCTTTTGGAGCTCCGAGGTCATGGTCGCCAACATCAGTCAAGCAACCTTAGTTGAGTCATCATAGTGCTTATCATAAGCAGTTATATCTTCATCAGTAGCAGCATCTGCTAGTTCTAGGATTTCAACATCAAGGACATACTCTTTGCCCTCGGATCTCAATGCAATCCTTAAGGCTCGGATCCAGTCGAGATAATTTGGACCCGTAACCCTATACACGATTTTGTGTGGGTGAGCCTAGTCATGGTTTAATCAATGTTTTTGTTTTATTTATTCTTTTATATATATATATATATATATATATATATATATATATATATATATATATATATATATAATATTTTAATATATATAAATGTATTTTAAATAATTTAAAATGTTTCTTTTAATTTAATTCAATTAATACCATTTAATTAATTAAAATAAACAATTATATCCTATTGGAATAATCAAATTAATGCAACAGGCATATAAGGCAGCTAAGCAAGTTAGGAAACTTGCAAGGCAAGCTAGGGCAGTAACCCTAGCCACGAACTACACAAGGAGGCATAAAAAAAACCCTTCTAAAGCCTAGTGTATATCGACAGGTAGCAAGGAGGCATAGAAAACCCTTCAAAACACTAGCATAAAATCGACAAACAACAAGGAGGCATAAAGAAACCTGCGGGTGTCGATTTTAACATGCATATACAAGAACATTCAAGTTTTTAGCATGCATCCTAAGATCATAACATGTTTTAATTCAAAAATTCTAGCATAACCCTAACATATTTTCGACTTTAACATTAAACATGAAATCACATTCAGCAGTTTAAGATCAAAGTGCAAACAATATATGAACCTGGCTCTAATACCATTGTTGGGATTTGATCACATTAACACATAAACACATGCAGCAGAAGACAGATAAGATTAAATCACAGAAATTCCATGAACATTGTTCAGGATCATGCAGTTCATAGACATTATTGCAACTTAAAACTTAAACAAAATATACCTCAGCATGTCTCCTTCTTTGTGCTCTAGTCAATGCCACGATTGCAAGGATGAACAGGATCCAAAGTAGAACCCCTCTAATGGTTCACACCCAAAGATCACCAGAAAACCAGACAGATCAGAAGCAAAGAACTCTAACCCTAGAGAGGGAAGAGATTTCGCAGAATGGGAGAGGAAGGAGGAGGTTGGCGGCTCAATGAGCTTGGGATGTCTTAGGGTTGTACCCCAATGCCTTTATTTATAGTGTCTGGGCTCCTAGGGTTTCAAACTTAGGAGCCTTTTGGCGGCCGCACCTATCCTGGACTTTGATATCTTTGATTAAACCTTTAATCAATTACAATACAGTCCCTTTAATTGATTATAAATTAATTCTAAATTAATTTATCAATTAATTAATTTGTCTAGTTTCTAATTAATTTATTTCTCAATAAATTAATTAAACAAATCTTCCTTGTTTTACTTCTTTTGACTCTGTGTCCTTTCCTAGGTCCTCAGGCAACCCAAAAGGACTTCTGCCATTATCAGAAATATTACCACAGGTTGATGACCCTGGACATTATTCCAACAAAATAAACATAAACTTTCTATTACCGGTCATAAGGGTATATGTGAACAATGTAAAAAAGTTCATGGGTAAATCAAGCACTAAAATAAGTTGAGTGACCAAATATGAACAATTTTAGAAGTTCGTTACCCTTTCAAGTCTCCTAGGATGCCACATAGGATTCCAAATCAACATAAATCTTCTATCACCGGTCATAATGATATAATGTGAACAATTTTAAAAAGTTCATGGGTAAATCAAGCACAAAAATAAGCTCACTTTCAAATGTGAACAATTTCAGAAGTTCGTTACCTTTACAAGTCATTATCCATATCTATAATAACCTACTGGTCAATTCCCAAAAAACCCAACATTTTGACCTGATCTTTTAGAAAATACTTTATACTTTTTCCATTTTAATTTATACGTCATGAGTTTCTTTAGATTTTGATAAGTTTAGCAAGCTAGCCGGTTTGAAACTAATCACATATTGGTTTCTCTTATTTGGATCGGACATGGTTTCATATCGGCAACATAACGACACCGCAAAAGATAATAGAACGAAAATCGCATAGAATAAATATCGAACCAACGAATCTCTCTATTACTCTATTATTTAAAAAGCGTGTTTTTCTCTTCTCCGTGTAACGTTTTTTTGTGACACCGGTTTTTTGGATCCATTTTGTGGATCCGTTTTGTTTCACCGCCCCAAATTGATTTCTCACCACCACCGCTTGAGTTCTCTCTCTTATCATCGCTCTCTCCAGATGTTGTGTCTTCTCTTTCATCGTCTTCACCTTCAGCTTCGTTCCTCTCTGCTCGGACCCATCCTCCCCAAAATGATACTCCGATTCCCCTTTCTCCTCCACCGCTACCGCTCCACCGCATCTTCTCAAAAACCGACGGTGGCTATCACCAGTTTCTCCAACGCTGCCATCACCTTTAATTTGAATCAATGGCCTCAGTTCTTCTACTTTCTCTCCCTTTTGCGTATTTCTCTCGACCTGCAACCCGTTTTAGGGTTTTGTGTTACCACTGTCGATGTCAGATTTATGAAGCAATACGACAACCAACATCATAACACCATTGACGAAAGTTCGGAATCTCTATTCTCACAAGCTGGAATCACTACTAGAAAAAAGGCCTTTAATGACACGCATTGCGTGTCATTAAAGGGTATAGATGACACGCAAATGTATGTCAAGGAAGCCCCTGTCATAAATGACAGATGACACACATTTGTGTGTCGTGAATTTACGACATACATTAATGACAAACCTTTATGACTTACAATGTAAGTCATAAATTTTTTTTAAACAAATTATATATATATATATATATATATATATATATATATATATATATATATATATATATATATATATATATATATATATATATATATATATATATATGATTTACTAGCACTAAAATTAAATCACACAATATAATTAATATCTCATAATATGAAAATTTTTTTTATTAATAATCCATTACCAAATACAAAATAATAACATCAAAAAATTCTAACTAATACCCGACACTAAACACATTTCGGGTATTCGGGTTTCGTGTGGGTCGGTTATATCTACAAATACTCGAATTCCACAAGCCTTTGTTGTACTCCATGCATCAAAGTGGTACACTGATTTGGAATTAGTAATATGTGAAAATGCATTTAAATGCCATCTTTGTGTTTCCGTTGCTGTAAAAGCCAGATTTGCGACCTGCACAATAACACATCCGGTGAAAATTTTGAACTTATCTTCGGATCCGGAATCAAAGGGAACATAAAAACATACCAAAAATGCAAAAATCAACCAAAATGAGAGATCCACCCCACCACTAGCCACCATAAGACCACCACAGATCACCTTCATATCAACATTAATCGGTTATGACCACCAAAAATAGGATTTTTGAAGCTTGAAAAAAATGTGGTTTTAAAGCACACATGAGATACTTGTAATTTCAGCCATGTATTTTGTAGATGATACGTATTCAAACCAATCACCATACAGAATAACATACTCATCCAGCTTTTCGGTTTTATCTTGCAAGGAGCCCTAATCACAAGAGCAAAACAACAGTAAAGTATATAATAACTTTTCTTTAAACAGGAAAATGAGTAACTTACAGTGAAGGAGCATCACTAGTTTGCAATCATGCAGATTGATCCCATCAGGAATACAAACCAATAAACATTTTAAAATCATCAAAATATTGTTTGTCACATAAAAAAAGCTAGATCAACTTCCAAGTCATCAACTGTAAACAGAGTTTGATTGGTACGAGTTTCATCCTCGCCAAATGAAGATGAGACCAACTCTCTCTTCTTTTTTTGCTGCAGAAACCCAAGGATACTTTAGTAATTTCAAATGGGTATGGTGTACTCGATAAATCACTTCATAATAATACCTAAAGAGCCAATATGCGGTCTTCAACAATTTCTTTAACAGTAAACCTCAAAACTGAAACTGGGCGAGTATGTCCTATCCTGTGAGCTCTGTCAATTGCTTGATCTTCAATTGTTGGGTTCCACCAAAGATCCAAAGCAATGACAAACTGATTAACGAAAAAAATTATGACAAAAAAATTTCAAAGAATAGATATAGATTCTCTCATCAAACATCACTACACTGAGGCTCACTCCCCCTCTCACCATCTCATTATTTCCAATGAGAATCTTGTAACAAAAACAGTGGTACAGCTTAAGATGTGAACATATGACGAATCAAATCAACCACACGGTTACTGCAATGGAACCCAAACCAAAAACACCACAAATTAAGATGAATCTAGTAATTAAAAGATGGTAAAGAAATGAAGCATACCTGTAACCCCATCCGTTGTCATACCACGACACAAACTTGACAAAATTATTATTCAACGCAATTCCAGCTTTAGCATAAAAAATACTTGACCTGCAGTCACCCACAAAGTCTGTAGACACGACATCATCCTCCGTGAATCCAACGATTCCCTTCATACTTCCCTCAAAATACGGGTAATCATTTTTGAAGTGTTTGAACCCTAAACTGAAAACTCTTAACTAACAATTACAGGTAAAGAATATGGGTCTCTATATGCCAACTTTTAGGGCTTCAAATAAGAAACATACGTGTAATCATTTTTGAAGTGTTTGAACCCTAAATTGAAAACATTACATGAGGGATGTGAGAGAAAAATAGAGTGCTTGTGAACAGAAGCGGTGGTATGGAAAGACGATGAGGATTGTGAAGGGTGAAAGTATATGACATGTAGATGCAGTAAATAATTTCATTCCATAAATTTGTATTCGTGCAACCAAATACCTTCGCGGCAAGAGGGTAGACGAGAGGGTAAAGTCGAACGATGATGAACCGCGACCTGCTCGATCTGATTGAAGCTGTTAAAGTCGAACGATGATGAACCGCTGTGATTCCAATTTCTGGCAAGGCAGCTAGTAAACCGCTGTGATTCCAATTTCTGCAAGGCAACAATCGAGCTTGGAGGTGGGGTTTGGGAGAGACAGACGACTAAAAGGAAATTGAAGATGGGAGAGACAGACGACTACAAGGTAACAATCGAGCTTAAAGCCATCGATGGAACCCTAGAAGACGGGAGAGGGAGAAGATGGTTGAAGATTATTAGGGCAGAAATTGAAGCGTGATGGATTGAGAATAGAAGATCGCGATATATAGGGATAGGGAAACAAAATAAGATGACACACAATTTTTATAAAACGACACTAAGTGCCCTCCGTGTTTTTTTTTCATTCGATTATGACGTTAAAATACGACACACATGTTTGTGTGTCATAAATGTTACAAAAGATGACATATGTTTACGACATACAACTATGTATGTCGTAAATCCTTCAGTTTTATAAAAAAGATGACATTTTTTTACGACATACATTTTTTATGTCATTAAATTAGTGTGTGTCATAGTTCGTGTGTCATTAAAAGCATTTTTTCTAGTAGTGAATATGTGTAACACAGGTAACGCATTGAATGCCCTAAAGACCCAATTAACCGATCCGAATAATATTTTGCAAAGTTGTTGAACTTACATGATGTTCCCCACTCAGATGAACCAGATTATTTTTATTACCTTGTTTGTGTCGCTATTTAATTTTTTTTTCGCCTTAAAGGGAAAAAAGAAAAAAAAATAATATAATTGAATTGGATGTCAAACCCATGACATCTTTGTTGAATCACATGGTATTGACCACTCAATTAATCCAACTTATTTGTATTAAATTTGCATCCTTGACTATAGAGTCGTTTTCGTTATATGTATAATAGAGTTGATAAAGAACTTTAAAATAGAGTTGATAAAGAACATGTTAAAAACTATACATATATTTGCTTTATCTTAAATAAATCGAATAAAATTATGTTACTTTCAACATGTTTGAACCTATTAAATCATACGTTCTTAGTTTCTTTTTGATTTAGTAATTTTAGCAGACTAACAGGTTTGAACCTGTTGGCATGTTGGTTTTGTTTATTTAGATAGCGATATACTGTTACATCGACATCTCAAACGGTAACAAAAACATCTTTGTTATATTGGTATGTCGGTTTTGATTATTTATGTTAGAGTAAATTACAATTTTGGTCCCTGTGGTTTGCATGAAATTTCACTTTTGGTCATCGTTTCGTTTTTCCACACTGATGGTCCCTGAACTACACTTTTGCTTACACTATTGGTCCCTTGGTCAGGTAAAATGACCAATATACTCTTTTTAATTTCTTTTTCTTTTTTCTTTTTAGATATTTTTATTTTGGGAATTAAAAAAAAAGAAGAAAAATTCCGCCCAACCCCTACCCGATCTCTCTCTCTCTCTCTCTATCTCTCTCTCTCTCTCTCTCTCGTCTGGAGTCTTTTATGCTCAAAGGCGACGACCATCAAAAATCAAACTTTCACAACATTTCTTCACATCAATGGCAATTTCAGCTTCATCTTCCTTCTTTAGTTCCCCTAACCTCTCCCTCAACTCGCACTCACAGTTACAATCGACTTCAACCACCGTAGGATTCGGAAAAACCCGGATTCCGCTGCTTACGCCACCGCAAAGAGGACGACGACGGTGACGGAGACAATTAGGTCGTCTCGTAACGGTAGTCCTTCATCACTATACGAGGTTCTTGGTGTTCGAATCGGAGCCGATATTGGAGAGGTGAAAGCGGCGTACCGTTGATTAGCGAGGGTTTTGCATCCGAATGTCAGAAGTAGTGACTCGTCGGCGGATGAGTTCATGAAGGTGCACTCGGCTTATAGTACTCTTTCAGATCCGGAAAAACGGGCGGATTATGATCGCTCTCTTGTTCAGATGAGATTTTACGGCAGTTACAGGAGCCGGAGATGGGAGACGGACTAGAGATTTTCCGGCAGTTACAGGAGCCGGAGATGGGAGACGGACTAGTGTTGGTAATTCATCATTAAAAATAGATCGTGATATTAGAGATATAGAGTTTGTAAATGTACAGACGAAACTAGGTTCTGATTTAAGAACCATTTTTACAACACTTGGCTAGATTTTGAAGGCACAGTATTGGATTTTCCACATTAGTTTTTAATCTTCTTGCTATTATTTTTGTATGTTAAGAAGGTTGTTCTTTCTAAAAGACGATGGTCATTTCAAATTTTCACTTACCTGTTACTTCAAATAAGACGATGCCCAACTGCTTACAAATAAATCATTGAGATCGAACAACCAGCAAATAAGTTGATATTTACTCTAAAAAATACCTTATACGACTCCTTTCTTGAAAAATACCTTATACGACTCCATTCCATCAAGGTTTTTTACAGCCGATCTTTTGCAGTATTGCTGGAAAAGATGACAAAGCGGTGGCCGGCAAGGTGAGTGTGGCAGAAAAGTGTAGTTCAGGGACCATCAGCGTGGAAAAACGAAACGATGACCAAAAGTGAAATTTCATGCAAACCACAGGGACCAAAATTGTAATTTACTCTTTATGTTATGTTTGACAAACTGACTGAAAAACTAGCAGTTAGCTAATTAAAAATAACATTTGGTAAAAGCTAACCGATAAACTAGTTGTAAAATTAAAAATCATAAAAAGGTATACGTAGAACTGAGTATTTTTTATAATTATTAAGGATATATTTGGAAAAACTTTAAAAAACTCATTCAAATGGCATTTTAAATAGTTTTTTGATAAACTAACTTATCAACTAGTTGTAACGCGACAAACATAGCCTAAAAATAGATCTCTCATCGATGATATTTTTGTTGAACTTACATGACGTTCCTGCCTCTGGCGTGTAGCTCAGTTAGAAATGCATGAAAGAGACTTGCTCCATAACAGATAAGGTCGTGAGTTCTATCCCTGACACCCCCATAATTCCCCGTCACTGAATGAGTCAAAATATGTCCCCTTATCGAGTACCCTTGAAGGCTGGGTTCGTTAAGGCTGGTTGGGGTTGCCGACATGGCGGCATCAACCTTTTTTGCTCCACATGACGTTCCCTTGATATGTGTTATTTATTATATTATTTTTGTTCCCAGTTAACCCATTATTTTGTTATTATATGTATGTATGTATGTATGTATGTATGCATGTATATATATATATATATATATATATATATATATATATATATATATATATATATATATATATATATATATATATATATATATATATATATATATATATATATATATGTGTGTGTGTGTGTGTGTGTGTGAAATGGGCTCAAGACCATAATATCTTTGTGGAATATAATGGTGAGCAAAAACACTGATGGTGTCGAATCGAACCGATACTATTACCGAATTAGTGTCATACATTATATTTCTGTATATTTGTTATAGTTATCGGTTCCTTCTAGTTCTGGTAATTTTCTCAATTCTAAGTTGAAATTAAATTATTTTTTCGAATCATACCGATACCATATTCAGCATGCTATTGACCACCTAATTAGTTCAACTTGTTTGTGTTAATTTTCCGTTGTAATTCACCGGTTATTTTGTTATATATAAAATAAATTTGAAAGATACATGTAAACATCATATGATTTTTTGCTTTTATGTCATTAATAAATTGAACGAAATTACATAACTTGGTAAACATGTTCTAATATTAAAAACATATTTTAATACTATATAAAAATAAATTTTACTTTATATGAAAAAATAGTGATTTCTTTAAACAAAAACATGTATTTATATAAAACGTGTTTTATTTAGATGTAAAAACATGCTAGAAGTTACGTATTTTGGACAGAACAACTAAATATTAACTTGATAAGAAACATGTTTTTATTATAGATACAAAAACAGTGTATATTTTTGTTTGGAAACAAACATTCAGATTTATTTTTTGTTATTATATAGTACCAAAAAATGAATTTGATAAAAAATCTTGTTAAAAGTTATATATAAACAAAAAATAAAAACTATATAACATGTTTATTTTTACTTTTCAAATTTATCTGATATAACTAACAAACAGGTTAATGATGGATGCAAGCAAGATGATACCCACAACTCGGGTTAGTTGAGAATTGACTTATTGAACACCATATAAATTAAACAAAGACTCGTGGGAACTTGACAACAAATTGAAGATCCCAAGGATATTAAGCAACTCAAGTTAATTATATGGCGGGCCTACTGGCATGTGAAAACTCTTATATTCTTTTAGAGTAATTGTATTGATTCCTACATTTTATTCCTACTCATATTCCTACCCATATGAAATTATGACAAATGTCATATTTGATAAAACTAATAATATTTTAATACACATGTCACAATTTAACTTGAGTAGGAAGATTAGTAGGAATAAAAGGTAGGAACAAAAACAATTTCCCATTTTTTTATTATGTTGAATAGACCCGACAAGGGCCATAATCATTTAGGCCGTTTAGTGACATAGTCTTTACTCCTATTATTAGGCTATTAGGTATACAAGGCCTTCGGCCTCTCTCTAATCTATGTGGAGCTCGTGATTGCATCGAGCACACCACGCCATCCTTAGGCTCAGATACCGAGATGACGGTGTTCGGGCGGGGAGCTCTTCTCTCTCTCTTTCTCTCTCTCTCTCTCTCATTTAGAACTTGTACTTTTTTGTTGTGGTGATATGGAGTGTACGCTCTATAAATTGAAAGGAGTGTGATGATGCTAATGTGATCCTGATATGGAGTGTGGGAGTTTGGAGAGAGTACACCTAGTAACGTTAGGCCAAAACATAATCATGTTTTGTATTATTGGATTTTTTTATGGATGGTGCTATTTGTACCTCCAACACACACATTCATGGAGTATATATATATAGTAATTACATGTATGTAATTTGCTTTATACAGAGATATGAATAGAATGAGCCTTTTTTATATGCATTTTTTTTATCGTTAATTGTTTCTCGGCGTTGATGGTCCTTGCTTTTCTTGCCGGCTTTCATCCTAATTCTATTCATAACTTGTCATGTTAATATCCGATTTATTCTACCTCCCCTTTTCAGCAACATCAACAAAGGAAACCTACACAATGTCTACGTGTAATAAATCAAATCATATATTGTTCGGAACATGAGAATATATGTATAAAATCATATGCTTCCTGATATCATATTTCATACGAATGGACTTGTCCACTTTTAGCATGGAGTGAATAATTTTAAAATTCCTTTGGGGGTAACTTTTTTCGCTTAATATTAGATAATTATAGTTTAATTGGAGTTTTTATCGGAAAGATTAGTGTTGAAGCCATAAGAGTTGGATTTGGATGTTGATCTTTCAAGATTTGACTTAACCTGCATTAACTTTTGTTGGGCCGTATTTATGTTCGGGGTCAAATCGGAAGTTAGGAAACTTGAAATGTTAAGGGTGTGTTTGGTTGCGAAAACTGTTTTCAGTTTTCTAGAAAAAATATTTTCGGAAAATGGAGTGGAATTTTCATTTTTATTTTCAGTAGTTACGCGTTTAGTTAAAATAATGGAGTTTTCATTTTCCATTTTAGAACGTTAAAAACGCGTTTTATAAAATTAGAGAACTATGGAAAACAACAATTTGAGTTTTCAAGTTCTTTATAATTTTGGAAAACAGAAAATTTTGGAAAATTTGATTAATAAAACGCGTATTCTAACTTTTCATTTTTCTTAGAAATTTTTTCTTGAAAAAATAAAAAAAAATTCGTAATCAAACGCACCCTAAGAAACTCCTAACTATGGTACAATTTTCAAAAAGATGATATTGACGGATTAGTCCATACAAATTGAGAAATTTTTTTAGCTTAAACCTAAGTTAAACTCTTCTACTTTATTTGAACGAATTTGAGAGAATGAATAGAGGGGAGAGCTTCATCTTTCAAGGAGAAATAAAATTAGGAGAGAGAGAGAGAGAGAGAGAGAGAGAGAGAGAGAGAGAGAGAGAGAGAGAGAGAGAGAGAGAGAGAGAGAGAGAGAGAGAGAGAGAGAGAGAGAGAGAGAGAGAGAGAGAGATGTGGTTCCTTTGAAGTCTTACATTTACCTTTATTTGATATTTTTACTTTGTCATTTCTTTGTTTATAGTTTATATCCGATAAATACCAATTCCAAAATGTCGACTTCGGATTCCTTTATTCATGGTAACAAAATGATTCTTTATTTTCTTCAACTTCTTTACTGCATTCACATTTCCATTTTTTGTTTGTTTGCTACACTATGTTTTATGTAATTCATTCTCTTCCAACTTTCTATTGTTTACCCTTACATGTATTTTGTCACAAATTCATCCTTATGTTTTTTTATCATCGACATAATCTTGCTAATATGTTGACAATATTTATTCGTACTTGTACTGAAAGGTCTTTATAACAAAATTCGTTTCCAACTCATAAACTCTATGATTGAATTTTACTTGACACCTTCCATTCATAACACGACAACTATTATGATTCCGATTACTTCAATTTTCGTCTTCCACTTGTAGACCTTGCATTATGCTTGCGATCATCATAATACTTGGCTTCAGTTTCTCTTTTCTACTTCAAATTGATATAGAAAGGTGTAATTTTCACATCTATTTTACTTCTAATACGGATATATACTTAACTCGTTATTGTATCACAAAATTCTTTTCATGTGATCTTAAGCTCTAATTTCCAATATTACATCTTGTATGTTTTAATACTTTCTAACATACTATGTTATATACTCATAATATGTTTTTTATTAACTTTTCCAAATGCAACTCCTAGCGTCGGCATTACCTGATCTTTAGGTAATCATGGCAGAATTTCTAGATAGAACGTAAGATATTGTCAAAACGATTGCATACCCAATTCAATAGCATGCATATTGACGTAATTCAACATCATGGTACCATAACACTACTAGAGAAAGGGGTATTTACCCACGAAAAATAACCACGCAATTTTGTGTGGTTAAATAACCACGCATTTACCATACATCAGTGATAAAATCAGAAACCCTAAATTTAACCATGCATTTGTGACGGAACTACAACGCACCAGAAATTCGTGGCTGTTGCGTGGTAAAATTAGACACGCGATAACCACGCAGTGCATGTATGCGTGGTTAATTAACCACACAATAACCACAATATTATTTTTATTGTTAATATTTTTAATATTATTATTTTTTTCGTTCAATATATCCCTTTCGTATAATTAATTATTGTTATTGTTATTATTATTATTATTATTATTAGTCTCATATTATTATTATTATTATTATTATTATTATTAATTTTTTCGTTTTATGTTTTAATGATTAGCATTCAAAAAACGAAAAATACAAAAAGACCCATGGTTATTGCGTGGTTAATTATAAAGATTTACTTTCCGTCGTTAATTAATTATCTTACATATTTGTCTTTGAGCCAAGAGTATTTGTTACTTTCTTTGGATTATTTGGATTATTGAGACCATAATGTCCCTTATCATGCCATAAGTTATAAGGTGCGATCATACCAGCACTAATGCACCGGATCCCATGAGAACTCTGCAGTTAAGCGTGCTTGGGCGAGAGTAGTACTAGGATGGGTGACCACATGAGAAGTTCTCGTGTTGCACCCCCTTTTTGCTTTTCAAAAAAAAAATTTATAATATTTCATTTCGCTAAGGTTTTGAAACTAAAAATCGCTAAACTTGCATACAATTTACCATGATTTTTCTCATTGTAGAGTTTCACCAAAAAGCATTCTTCTCTAGCTGACACCCATGCACATCTGTTAAACGTATTCCACAAGTTACCCCATTCACATCTGCTAAGAAGTATGCAACCAAGCTGGTTGCAGATTAGACTTCGCCTTGGACAGTAGTTACTTCGGGCAGCAGTGCGCACTCCAAATCAATTGACTTCATATCAAACTGCGCATTTCGCATTACTCTAGACAGAAATGTGCTCCGGATCAACTGACTTTGGCTTGTAGTGCATTCCTCTGCTACAGGCCTCACTGCTGCGGACCGCCTCTACTTCTCCAATGCAGGTAGACTTGAAACACTCAACCTCAAACGCATCTCCATTGTGGATCAATCAACAAATGTGGCTCTGGATGATTAGCCTCCATCTTACTCAACAATCTCCTATTTGCAGGCTGATTCATCTAATTTTCATGCCACCCAAGTTAAACCCTCTTCGTCATCAGTAAACTCTAGCTAGTCCTACCCTTTCCTAATTCTAGGAAACGCCACACGACTTACCAACCACATTTTTTATTTTTTGTAAACGTAATGAAATAGTAATATGAACAACTTTATCCGTGAGTTTTTTGAAAAAAATATTCGATTTGTATACAAATAAAAATGTATATATATTTTTTAAGTTTTCATTACTATGCTCATTTTGTAAGTAATCAAATTCTATAAAAACTTATTGCCGAAAGACAAATTAGGAGAGAAAAAAATAATGTCCATTCATTGGATGGACGACACATGGCAGAGCGCATCAAGAAGGTCAAAATGATCAAAATGCCCCCTTCCAAATTTAATTTTTCACAATTCTATTTTCAATATTTTTCTTAAACAACCTTGCGCTTTAGAATTTAAATATCTTTTTCACATTAAATCTAAATTATCAAATTTTACTAATAAACAACCAAAATTCGTGCTTGCGAATCTTACCAGTTTTTGAGTTTGTGCACGGTCATATATATATATATATATATATATATATATATATATATATATATATATATATATATATATATATATATATATATATATATATATATATATATATATATATATATATATATATATATATATATATATATATATATATATATATATATATATATTTCCTATCCTAATAAATAAGTAACTCAAAGCCACATGTCATCTCCTCATTGAATTGGCCACATGTCATTTTCTCATAATTTTGAATTTCTTAAAAAATTGTTTGAATTGAATGTATTTAATGTATTTAATTCCAATAATTCATAATTGAAGCAAGAAATTAGGAACCTATTTATTTAAAATACATTATCTTCGATTCATTTTTGTAATTTAATACATTCTCAACAGCTTCAATTTGTATATCTCTTGACAATTTCTAGAACCCTAACCGTGTGTAGACCCAAATGACTCGAGTAGCACGTCCACATTTTGATGTATAACAAAATATAAAAAAAACAGATAATTTAGGCATATTAATATTCTATTGACAATCACTTAATTAGTTTTCTTTAGTGTGTGATCAGAACTAACAAATAGAGGTTATCTTTTTTCAACAAAAAAAACACAGTAACTTGTAAAGTCAAATAAATTGGAATGACAGTAATTTTTTGACTTGTAAAAATTGTTTTCTATTTTGTTTTTTTAACTTTTAAAAAGACTATAAGAATATAATTTTTAAAGCCACGTTGTATATATGTTGGTGATTTTAGGAACTCGTTACTTTCAAGTTATAAATAGGTTGTAATTTGGCCGGTAACTTAGGAACATGCTAATTCATAAAAGGTACGAATGAGAGATCTTGTAATATAAAAATACTTTCAGTTCTTAATGATTATAAAAGTTTATTATTTAAACATTGTTGTAACATGAAATTTTTGGTAGTCTTCGAAAAATAAGTAACATAAGCCAGATTAGAATTTTTAAAACTAAAAGTTCGAATAAATTTGTTACATCTAATTGTTAAGTACTGGGTTAATTATATTGCATATTAATAATAAAATTAGAAATTGTTACATATCTTCTAATAATGGTTGCTAATAAGTAACAAAGTTATGAAATATAATTAACTTCTAATGACAATTAATTTTTTTGTCAACGACAAATATATCCCACTCCTACTCCTATAATGCATGTTAGTTGTACATTTTCTCAAACCGTTGTTACTGAATAGCAACAAACTTGTCATTATTCAAATTGCCGAAAATTCTTACCATAAGCAACATATTGAAAAGCATTATGATTTTGGAAATGAGTATTTGGCCGAAATTTAACTATTTGCTAATAAATTGTATGGTTTTGGAATATGACATGTTCTCGGACATAGATAACTTATCAAAAAGAAACTATTTTCTGTTTACCGTATTGTACGGGTACTATTTAAGGATACCACCCATTTCATCCCGTAAACCATAAACCTTAAACTCAACTCGTCAAAATGGAATTGTTCACTGAAAAGAAACTATTATCATCCCCCACATTCAATGATTGTTGCAGTGCGCAAATTTAAATCAAATTAATGAAAACTATGTAAAATTTTTATTTGAAAAAAATAATATTCATTTATTAGTTTTTAGATTGATCCGGTTCTATATACAGAAACACAAAGTTAAACAATTAAATAGGTTCTTTATTTATATTCATCTAATGATTCAATCAAACTAGAGAGCTTATTCGGCTAACTACACATACACAAAAAGTATATATTGTTTTTCGTAAAATGATAAATGTAGATATTTCTTAAAATAATTAACAAGTTTCCTAATGAATAACAAGACATTCATGATTTGGAATAACAAGGTCCACCCAAACCTTTAAACTGTAAACATTACACAAACACTACAAATAATAACAAACTTTTACTACTTTTACCAAAAATAAGTCAAATTAAAGTTAATTATATCAAAATAGAGTTAACCATTTTTTAAAATTTACTTTACCATCATAGTTTTACATTTAATAAGAAACAACATATTTTTATATATAACACAAAATAATACCATATTTTTATTTTTAACATAAATCTACGTGCTTTAATTTTTAATTGAAAACATCAACGTACTAATGTCGTCGTCGCATTGCGTGGGTACACACCTAGCAGTGAAGTAATATCATTGGGTAATAGTGTTATAGAAATAGAGATTATATTTGGAAATAATATTGGAAATCGTATGTTTATTCCAAAATGTCTTTGGCGCCTTCAGATAGAAGAATTTCTTTCAATTTTCAAATAAAACAATTTCCATTGACTGTATGTTTTGCAATGACAATAAATAAGAGTCAACGGCAATCGCTATCAAATGTGAGTTTGTTTCTGAGACAATTAGTCTTCACACACGACCAGTTGTATGCTATATTGTCGAGAGTTAAAAGTAAAGATAGATTAAAAATGTTAATTTTAGACGACGGTAAACTTAGCAATAGAACAATAAAGGTTGTATTCAAAGAAGTCTTTCAAAAAATTTGTAATTTGTTTTAATTGTTTAAAGTTTACCAACAATTATGTTGTAGTGTTTAATTTAATAATGTATATATCCAAAAATTTCATTATATATTGTCGAGAATTTGTTATGCATAATTATCAGTGTTTAGGTTTTTTTATTTAACAATTATTTTGTATCATTCCGTGTAATACACGGGTCTTACAACTAGTATATATATACACACACACACACACACATATATATATATATATATATATATATATATATATATATATATATATATATATATATATATATATATATATATATATATATATATATATATATATATATATATATATATACACGTATGCATGTATATGTATGTATGTGTCGAATTAAACCGATACCATTACTGAATTGGTGTCGTATCTTATATTTCTATACATTCGGTTTAGACTTCGCCTCGGACAGTTGTTACTTCAGGCAGAAGGCCGCACTCCAAATCAACTGACTTCATACCAAACTGCGCACTTCGCATTTCTCTGGATAAAACTGTGCTCTGGATCAACTGACTTTGGATTGTAGTACACTCCTCTGCTATGGGCCCATTTGCTGCGGACTGCAGCTACTTCTGCAATGCAGATAGACTTGAAACACTTAACCTCGAACGCATCTCCACTGTGGATCAATCAACAACTGTGGCTCCAGATGATTAGCCTCCATCTTACTCAACAATCTCCCATTTGGAGGCTGATCCATCTGATCTTCGAGCCACCCAAGTTAAACCCTCTTCGTCATTAGTGAACTCTAGTTTGTCCTACCCTTTCCTAATTCTATGGAAGGCCGGCTGAAGTCATACACAACTGTCCAGACCCGGACAAGGTTGCAAAGCTTGCCACTTTAAACCTAATAAGGATCATCCAATAATTCAGGGAAAAATCAAGTATAGACTAGACCCTTATAGAAAACCATAGACTCTGGCCTCTACTAATTTTCACTTTCCAAGAGGTCAGAATAAAATTCACAAGTAGACGCAATAGATTGGACACTAAGCTGGACCAGACTCCAGAGAATCAGTCCAAGCTCCTAATGGGCTAAGCATTGGGCTCTGAAATTTGGTATGGAATAACTAGACACCTAACCCGAACTAGGGCCACTGGTCTCACTCCTAAATGAGTCTTGTACAATTTATGGTGAATTTTCAAAGACTGAAGACCAAATCTGACTAAACCTTGACCAATCAGTGGAAATGGGCAAATCTACGCAACTTAGGGAACAAATTAAACTCAAAGCCAAAACCAGGGACATAAACCATGATTCAAACGAACAATCACACGATTTAACATGAATTTTCCAAGATGAAGCAAAACAGTGAATTTCTCAAACTTCACATAAAATCACATTAGAGTTAGGTTTTCAAGCCTAACCCATTAAGACCTTTAATAATACCATATGAGGTCTGAATGGACTTCAAGAGACATTCAATACTCGGAAACTTCTGGTTCCACACCTCACCCCAACACACAAGCATCAAGGTTCAACCATATACACACACAACATACACAACAGCCCATCCACCCACATCCATACACACATGCTGGGACTATGAGCAACAAAATATACACACATGCTGATGAGAAGTTTAAGAACAAAACAGCCCATCCACCCACATCCATACACATACACACACAACCCACGGTGGGTTTATGGTGGTGATGACAATGTAGCTTATCAATTAAAGAACAAGGATAAAGAAAATTGGTTTACCTAGATGATGCTATAACCGGGACACCTGCAGCAACAACTCCACTCGATACTCCCTTAGCTTCACTCGACGAGGCTGCAACACGACAATGGGTTCACTGCTAGGTAGGAATGCTAAAACCTTATCACTCGGCCGCATGAAAGGTACACACATGGATTACTCGGCCGTACACCATGCATAAGTTTTGAGCCACTCGACCGCACACTATACTAGGTCTACATCTCCTCGACAAGGACCTCACAATTTTTATTTTCTATTCATTGCCAACAAGATGCGACTTAGGGCTGAATTACTTGATGTTAGGAAAATATAAACCGAAAATGCCAACAAACAGGAAAAACGAGAACAGTTGCTGAGGCCTATGTGTGACACAGTTTCCTTAAAACAAATTCGCCCGGTATGGGTGTTTGTTTCCCAGGACACAACAGCGTGAAGCAATTCTTCTAGATTGCCCCAGATTCTACCTTGGTTGTATGGTAAGAACAAAGTGTAAAGAAGATGGAAGCGTTGCATCTGGTGTGTCTCAACAGTTGCTCGAGTGCTGCATATATACAACAAAAACGTAAATGAAGAATTAAACACAAAAAACGTAACTGAAAAATAAAGTCTGTTTAATACCCAGCGAAATCAGTTTTAATTGTATTAAATTTTCAATTATGAAAAGGAAAAATATTTGAAAAAAGGTCCTAGAACTTTTCTGGTCGACCTGTGGTGCATTCGTACACACAAGTTCAGTGAACCCAACCCAATTTGATTGGCATTTGCACCCCCACCCCCTCTGCGCAAGAGAGAGCCTTTGTGCTTTAAGTCTTACAAAGCATGAAAGCCTTTAGACTTATAAACTCACTTCCTTTTCATTCCCCCACCAATGTAGGATGAGTTAAAACCCATTAACTCATTTTCCAACTTCTTCCGACTACCTCATTTTGGGATACAATTTCTCATTCATCTTAAATTCGTTTTAGAAGTGTGAACTACCAAAATGAAGGTATAACGGAGGAGAACACAAACATATAACAATTTATCAATTTAAATTGTTTTATGAAGTTGTAATTTGTGTTAAAAAATGGGAAAAACCCATTTTATGAAATTAATTAAAATTAATTTTCCAACACTCGATCGCATGGATTCTCCCTACTAGTATACTCGGCCGCACAAGATGTGATGGAAAAGATAACTCGGCCGCACGCTTGCTAGTACCATTCAATCACTCGGTCGCACATGGTGTCACTCGACCACATGGAATGATTTTGGACTTGCAGCACACCAGGGAAAGCTCATTGAATCCACTCGGCCGCATACTAGGTTAGGAGATGCACACAACTCGACCGCACACATAGTTCTAGGGTTGGAATACGAGCTTGATCTCACCTCTTGCTTAATATACCACGTAACTTAACCTAGATCAAAAATCGATCATACCTTTCTGATTGTAATTTACTCCATGAAAAGAAAAACATGCACTTTTGCAACTTGGCAAAACTAGTCTTCCTACTTTGACCTTATATTTTTTGTTAACCACAGGATTAAGATTTTCAACACAATAAGTATCATAAAAGACACTTAAATCCCTCCCACTTATTAACCTCAACTTAGAATTATTATTATTATTATTATTATTATTATTATTATTATTATTTTATTTGTAATAATCGAGATTTAAATCTTTAAATCGCTAAATCGAAAATGGGGTGTTACAGCTAGCTTCTTCCAAGGCCATATACTCCGCTTCGGTGGTTTAAAGAGCTACACTCTTCTATAATCTGGACATCCAGCTGAATTCAGTTCTCCTAATTGTGAAAACATAGCCAGTTGTGCTCTTCCTTTAATCCGTACAGCCCCCCAAATTTGCATCAGTGAAACCTTCCAGGATGACCTTTTTCTTTTAGAAACTCAAGGTAACATCCGAGGTTTCCTTCAAGTAGCAGAGCAGCCACTTGACTCCTTTCCAATGCTTTTTCCAGGATTCGACATAAACCTACTAACGATTCCCATTGCTTGAGCAATGTCTAGCCTTGTCCACATCATTGCGTACATCAAACTGCTAACTACGGATGCATACGGAACCTTTGTAATTTCTTCCTTGTCTCTATCCTTCTTTGGGGATTGCTTCTTCGAAAGCTTCAAATGACTTCCAAGCAGTGTACTTCGGACCTTAGCACTTGCCAAGTTGAAATTCTCCAAAACCTTCAGGATATACTTCTCCAAAGATAGTTTGATCACTCGTAAAGCCCTGTCGCTAACAATGCTCATGCCCAATATCTGCTTAGTAGGTCTGAGGTCCTTCATCTCAAACTCTCTAGATAACCACTTTTTCATATTGTAGATCTCCTAAATGTAGGCACCAGCAACCAACATATCATCAACATAGAGAAGCAGGATAATGTATGAGGTCTTGAATTTCTTCTGATGGCAGCAGTGATCGCTATCACACCAATCAAACTCATTCCTCCTCATGAAGTCATCAAACTTCAAGTACCACTACATTGGAGCTTGCTGCAATCCGTTCATTCACACCATGTATACACACACATACATTTAGGGTCAGTACTAGGAGTTCTCGAGGTAAAATAGAGCTAAATATCACTTAAAAGCAAAGTCAGAGTGGTCAATTGGTCAAAACCAATTTGTTGTTGGATATTTATGCTAATTTGCTTATAAGTTTACATTGGACTAACACGGTTGATACAAAGATGCACCCAACCACAAGCAAAGCCTTTCTAGTCATGCAATTCATGCAAAATTTTCTCTAAGGAACACGGGGTCCACAAAACAATTATTCTATTTATTCATTATGTTGTTTTTTAGCATAACTTTCTCATACAGTGTCCAAACAACTAATTCATTTTGCATTAACTTTTTTTTCTCAACTACGTAATAAACTATCTGTAACATTTGAATTTCACACATTATATTGACTTGAATAATATTGCCCAACTATTAAATCATTTAAATCATATATATCTAATAAGTCTCATGTTCTTGGTTTTCCAAGCTTTCATTTACATTACACAACTGATGCGTCATTCTAGTCGGTATTTAAGTATGAAACACTAGGTTCAAATGTTGTATATTCATTTTCCCCATTTGTTCCTCAATTTTAAGAAACATATATTTCCTTTAGGTTTTAACCCAATTCTTGTACTAACTCATATTTATCCACTTTTTTCCCTAAAATGAAATGTAATATTCATCACATAACACCTTTGACAATTTTTATGAGTTATCAGTGATCTATATGCATTATCATCTCGCTTTCTTTTTGTCACATTATTATAGGAAATAGCAACATACTTTGCATTTTTTCTCATTCCTCACATAAAAACTTATTTCTTTCTGTCATTTCCATTATAATACATATCATTTCCATTTAAACATCATCATTACTCCATTTAACATACAAAGTATATTTTGACAATGACTACAAATTCCTTATAATTTTCATCACTTTCAACTGTCATGTCCTTCTTTATCACTCCATAATCTTGGTTACTATTCACAAATATTGCAGTAGTCTCTTAGTAGAAAGTTAAGGCTGTTACATTGATGTTTGTTGAGATTTTGAAGAAAAGAACGGTTCTAACTTTTTCTTTTAATAAATTTGGGTTATTTTATATCTAATTCAATTTAATCTAACTATGATATTGTTCATTAGGTTTTCCAAACCCAATACACTATTTTAACAAGTACTCGAGTTAATAGTGGTCATTTAGTGAAGTTATGGAGATCGATGAGCTTGATAATTTTAGAAGACTATTGTTATTGTTATCTTTGAGAAAGGTAGACATCTATCATGTCTCATATTGATTGATGATGCCCCGATGTATTATTTTGACACCTTATTTTTGTTATTAAAAGTCTTACATGTTTTGAGATGTATTTTCACATAATTATTTTTTTAATGTCTTTAACACTATTTTTAAGAAAGCTATTCCATAGTACTCATACAATGAGTGTTTCAAATTTAATACCATCGTTGATAACAACTATTTTAGGTTATATTGCCTAAGTTTAAAATAACAAAGAGAGACATGAGGACGGAGACAATCAACATATACCATGAATTAAGAAATCAATCACTATCGAAGTCTAGATACAATGATGGAAACGATCAGGATGTTATGCATTGGGGTGGACAGATAGAGATGTGATGATAAAAATAAAGCGATTGAATTCTTACAAATTCACACTTTCACATTTGATATATATATATATATATATATATATATATATATATATATATATATATATATATATATATATATATATATATATATATATATATATATATATATATATATATATATATATATAACTCCTATTAATAATAACTTCATTAAATTTATTAAATGAAAAAAAAACAATAATTTAATGACTGTTTGATTATTGTTGATTGAACAAAAGTTGATTGAGTTGGTGTCTAACTTAATCAGACTTATCATAAAGCTGACCGGGTAAGTGGTAATTTTTAAGTCTTAAAAGCGAGTCAGATGTAAATTTTAAGGTTATTAAACGGTCTAACTCAACCGAATCAAACGTAACATCTTACTAAACCAATAAAAAGCAAATCAAACAACTCATTAGTATGCTTATATATCACAGTTAGTCTTCTCATATTACTTATAAATTCTTTTATTGTGAGTGATAATATATAAAGAATATTTATTCAAATAATTCTCAATTACACCATAAAGTTCTTATTAAAAATTAATCATTTTATTAAATAATATTAAATAAAATTAATTTTCTATTTGAAAACTGGTTATTAGTGCATTGAGTAATGATGTGAAATTTAAGTTCCACTTGTAAATCTAGAATGGGGAATGCCAAATTGCAGGATGTGTTTCGGTGCTTACCCACCTTCCACCTTCATCGTCAATCTTCAACCCCTCCATCTATAAATACAAGCACAAACCTCCCAGTTGCTGAAAACTAGAAATCACAAACCAGAGAACTACACTCCCTCAAGATGCCTTGTGTTCAGATCTCCACCAACGTTTGCCTCGACGGCGTTGACACGGCTCCGATTTTCTCCGAAGCCACCAAAGCCGTCGCTGAAATCATCGGCCGCCCTGAGAAGGTAAATCCTCTCTCTCTTTCTCCCTCTCTTGCTCTCTTGCTCTGTTACGAGTTGCGAATGTTCATCTCGTTCTGTTTCTGTAAATTTTGATATAATCTAATTCATTTGACTTTCCACTTTTCATTTTCCTGAAATCTCGGAGATTCAGTTCTTATTCGAGCTTGCTTGATTTGAAAATTGAACATGAGATTGAAGGTTTTTTTTTTTTTTTTTTTTTTTTTTTTTTTTTTTTTTTGTTCACTTTTAAGCGTCGATCTCGTATATATATTATATTTGAAAATCAACGTGAATCATTCATTCTACAATTCCTATTATATCGTCTATCATACTTTTTGATATTGAAATTCTTTTGAATTATTGGTTGATGATCATGGAGTTGACCTGCAAAACTTCTGAGAAATGAAATTAAAATTATAAGATTTTAAATTTTAGGTTGATTTGGATAAGAAACAAACCGTCCCTTTTGGAGTTTTGGTCCCAATTGCATCAATCATTTATAAGAAAAGTTTCATATAAATTACATTTTTGCTCTGTATGATAATTGGTGACATTGATTTGAGTTTATAAAATTATTTTGTTTTGTTTTTGTTATATAATAACAATTGCCATCATCCATAAAGGCATGTTAAGGTTTATAAACGAATAAAAGCGTATATACTTTTATTTTGTATAATAAAGTTAAAAATAAATATAAAACTAGCACATGTTATAATATATTCACTAAATTAATATATTTAAATAATAAAAATGTGTAATATACTTATGAAAACAATAAATGTAATTAGAAGTTAAAGCATTGGGAATGGTTATATATTTCTAAGTTTATTTTAATGTCATAAAAATCGTTAGACTAGAGACTAATCGGGTTAGTTCAGGATTATTTAAAAACTAGGTGGGGACCCAAATTATAACATAGTGGACTTTTAATATCATAAATATAACTAATATTAAAACAAAATGCATAAATATGACTAATACAATGTTTATTTTTTCATAAAGAGTTTCTGTCTACCTATTGATTTTTTAGGTATCAGATATTAATCAACTTCTACAGGTTCATTGATAGAATAGGTAGAGATTAATCGACTAGGTGCCACATAAACAGCCACTTACGACCTAAGGATTAATCAGAGATTAGTCAGAGTCTAGTTAAGATTTTTACAGTAGTGATTTATTTATATCAAAATAATAAAAAGTTGTCTTTAAAAACCTTCTTCAAAATATAAGATCTTTTCAAAAGTGTTTTTGTATTAATTAAACAATCTACATCTATTTGAAATATTTTATGAAGCTTTATCTATGAAAAAATTTATAAACACACATCATATTTTATATTGATGTTGTTTTTTAGTTATGTAGTTAAAAATAAATAAAATTAATAAAAACATGCTTAATATAATTTATATATTTCATAAATAGATTAATCACTAAAAAGAATAAAACTATAAATATACAATATCATCAAATGAGAAAAGGAAAATATGATTAACAGAAGAGATAAAAATTAATATTTTAATAGATAAATAAGAAGTCGATGAATAATAGATAAAAGCCAATACATTCACGGGGTATTGTGTGATTGAAAAACTAATAATAAGTTATAATTTTTTTTAAAACAAAGTAATCTGTTATAAATAAACTTTTAGCAAAATGATCTTATTATATAAACAAAAACAGTACAAACAAAAATTTTAACATTTTTTTTAGTGTTCCCACCTAACTCATGGGACCCTTTGTTAAGCAAATATAATATTTTGACAGGACTTTTTCCATGATTAAGAATATTTTAACATTTTTTTAGTGTTCGCAACTAACATGATCTTTGTCAATAAGTAGATTTATTAAAAAAAATACACGTTTCTATCATATATTATCAATCTAAAAAAATATGAAATATAATTAAAAAAAACAAACAAGAGACGTAACTAAAAACTGTTATCTGGATATATAAGATAAACTTTGGTCGGTTTAAGTCTTTAAGATTTTACGGATCCATAAAGAGACACACACGACAGAATCTCTAATAAGGGATCATAAATTATTTGCAAAAAATTATAAAATAAAAAAAAACTTATAAACTATATGTTTACTATACAACTTTATGGTTGCCCCACCATATTCTAACAAACTATTTGTTTCATAAAATTGTGCAACAACTACTTTGTACGATAAATAAATATTCTTTTACTTGGAAAAGAATAAATAAGATTAAATTTGTAAAAGATTAAAGTTGAATAATAATGTATATTTCTATTTGTAAAAAGATTGAATTTGAATAATCTGAAAATTATCCCACAATGATGAGATGCATCTAATAAAATAGTGGGTGTGTCCTCTAAGTTGGCAAGGCATTACCGGCGTTATTGGTAAATCGAGTGGACATTAAAATTATCAGTTTTTATTAATTTTTGCTAACAAAATATCATATTATGACAAATTTATGTAATAATGCTTTATTCTTTTTACCAATTTATACAATTAATACGAATTATGAAACCATGTTTTAACTAGTCAAACATGTAATTATCCGTAAAATATTGTTATTTCGGTAATGAAGTAAAATATAATTTGCATATTTCATCTAAATAATTATTCTATTGTATAATAGTAAAAAATGTTATCTAAAAATAACTTTGTTGTATAAATAAAAATAATTATTATAATTCTTTTATAAACTCCTCATGCATCTATTCTATTATTATATTTATTATATATGTATCATTTATTATTCTTTTTGTTGATATTCTTTAACGACTTTGAACACGCTAGAAATGTCAACTTCTGGATGTAAGATGATCGTAATCTAATTCTTTTAATATTTTACCTTGTCGACTTTTATTATTATTTTATTATTAAAATTGCATTTTTTTTTTTTTTGTCTTTTATTGCAGTTTGTGATGGTGATATTAAAGGGATCAATAGACATATCATTTGAGAGGAACAAAGAGCCAGCGGCTTTTGCAGAAATAATAGCAATGGGAGGCATTACTTCTGAAGTAAAAAAGAAATTAATATTCCAATTGGGTACAATTTTACTAGAAAAATTGTCAATTCCGAGAACAAGATTGTTTGTGAAGGTTTTTGATACCACCATGGCCACTAAATATGCCAAACTTTAGGTTGTGTTTGTGAGATGATCGAATCTGGTGTAATGTGTAACTTTGATTGTATAATGTATACAATTTTATTATAGGTTATGTTCGAACTGATCATGGAAATGTTAAAGAAAATGTTTTTTTTTTTTTTTTTTGGATTACATTTAGGTTTAAAAAACATGTACTTGCTTATATGAGAATTTGAAAGTGTATTTCGGTTTGTGTAATGGTGTTTTATTGGATCATAATGTGACATCGTATAGTTTTAAAGGGGTAAAAGATAATAAATTGAAGGTTGGCGGCTAATGTTTGATGAGAAGTTTGCAAGGGAAACGATATATCAAAGTTTAGTGCACATATGTAAAAACAAAGGAAATATCAACATTATTCTTTAACTTAAATCCCGTGTTTTTTGGCAAGGTAACATGTTCACTTCCTTTTATTGTGGTGTAACATTTAGTGTAACGCGGATCTTTTCCGGATCCGGGTTGTGATATGGATCCGGATGAGTCCACCGCTAAATTCGATGTTTCTCGATTCCGTTTACACTGTGGTGAATTCCTGTCATTCACCTCTTGCATTTGCCGATTGAGCCTCTTGTTCATCCATTGCTGTTTCTACTCTGATCGATTGCATCCCCACCTTACGTCGATGACCACTCACAGACCCTCCATCCCCCATCGGGGCTGCAATCAACCTAGGGATCGATTCGATGGCTTCAGAGACGGAGTCGCATGTTCTCCGACCAACAAAGCTCTGCTGAAATCGTTCTGCGTCTTCTTCCTCCATACTCGTCTCTACTCAAGGTAGCTTCACCATCCCATCTCTTCCTTTTCTCCTATTTGTTAACCCTCTTTCCAAACCCGGCGTCCATTGTTCCACGGCGGAGCAACGAATTTGGTGATGGAGTATGATTGTTGTATTAGGAATTTGGTTGTTTGGAGCAACCAAGTTCCGCAGATGTTACCCGAGTTGAAAGAATCGATTGGATGAATTAGAATGTTTATTCTGAGTCAATTTGCGTCTTTGCAGTGAGTTAGGGTTTTCTAATTTTGAGGTTTTAGGTTTTTGAATTCGTTCTGTTGTTATTGAATTTTGCAACATTTGGATTAACAAGTATTTTGTGGTTCATCGTTTTGTGGAAGAAATGGTTCAAAACTAAAATAACCTAGTGATGTCATACCATGTTTTTAGCAACTTTGGTGTTGTATTCCATAGAAAATGAACTGTGATATAATGTGTCTTTCAGGTAAGAGATGAAGAAGGGAGAACAAGGTTTCATGGTGCATTTAGTGGAGGATTTTCTGCTGGCTACTTTAATACCGTGGGTTCAAAATAGGGTAAATATTGACATGCTCTCAAACAACATACTTCCTTTGCCTACTGTTTAAGGTTTTTCCAGGAGGTGTTCTTACAATTCTATATGAAACGAATCTGCAGGATGGACTCCACAAACATTTACATCTTCAAGGAAGAACAGAGCTGAAATTAAGCAACAAGACCTTCTAAACTTTTTGGATGACGATGAGAAAGCTGTATGTCTAATTCTTTTTTCTTGGAATTACAAAGTAATTTCATTAATATCCTAAAAGAATAATCCATTTGTTGGATTCCATTGGTATGTTTTATTGTTTTGATACTTCGTTAGATTTTGATTAATAGCCCATTCATATATGTGAATATTTAACAAAACAAATATTCTGAGATTTTTTGTTTTATCAATTGAAATAAAATTTTATGGTACGGATTGTATGGATTTTTCCTCACTTTTCATGATTCACCCAGGAGTTAATATTTTTCATAACCATGGCTCTGTGGCTGGTGAGTTGAGGCTACAATGGCTCTGCATCCAAGTGTCGATACACATTTTTAAAATTTATCCTTTCTTTACATTCATCCAATTCAACAAAGTAAATGCTCCTTGTGATATTTTGAATGATTGCTTAATTCCTGAAATGTTAAATCTGTACATTATACAAATTATTTTTTTGATTGTTTTATCTGTGAAATACCATCCTCCTTTAGCAAAATTTTCAAACTATCTTTTTTGGAAGTCCTAATAGCAACATACTTACAATTCTATACTCATCATAGCAACGTACTTACATTTCCTTATTAATAAGAGCTATATGTAACATAATTAGTGAAATGCCATACTGGTAGCGAAATGTAAGTACATCGCTATTATTGGTAAAAATAAAGTACATCACCTATATTGGTAGTACAACTAAAGTACGTTGCTATTCTACGCAATTTGCCCTTAAATATATTGACCAATTTGCAGGAGCCAGGTTGCCGTAGTCAATGGGGCCATGACTTCTGTCCAGATTACAAGAATCTTGGAATATTGAAGACTCAATTTCCCAATGTAACCGTTGTTTCTTTGACTCTATGTTTGACTTTGACTCGCATCCGTCTCTTTTTGTCTCCGGTTCTTTCACGTTTTCGGCTTTGATATTGTTGTATTTTGACTATTTCCTTTTCTACAGGCAACAACTACAAAAAAGGTACAAATGGATTTAGTGGAGATGCAAAACATTCCAAAATGTGTTAAATTTGTTAGCACAATAAACAGATCAAATCTCTTTTACATGGTAAAAATCATTTCCACCTGATCATGATACATTATGAGAGATAGAATAATAAAAAAAATAAACAATTAATTGTTTACAGGTTCGACAGAAATCATCTATTGGAAAGTTGGTCATTGATGAAATTGCTGACTTCATACAAAATTCGTCTTCAATCAACAAATCTGAAATTGTTTTTTGATTCTGTCGAAAATAGTGTCAGCAGGTTCAAAATAATATCAACTAAAGCGAGTATTCGGAATTTATAGTTACTGTATTCTTTCGTGCTGAAGGAGTATAGCTTGCAAAAGAATTGCGTGAGAGAGGGGTTTCAGCTGATCATTACCATGCATATATGGATGTAAATGCCCGTGAAAAAGTTCATATGCTATAAATTAGATCATCTATTAAAAAATTTTATTTTAAACTTGTATTTATGTCTTATAAATAATAAAGAATCATATGGTTTTTTTACGGTTCGAGCAATAGCAAGCTGCAGGTTATTGTTGGGACAGTAACTTTGCTTATGTTACTATTAACTTCTCTTTATAAAACTTTAGGTCAGGGTATAGCGGCGGCGGTGGTGGCGGTGTATATGGCGGCGGTGGTTGGAACAACAGGAGTGGCGGTTGGGACCGTTGATGAGACCGATGCCACCAAGTACCCACTTTGATAGTCAGCTCTAGCTTCTTTCAAATTTCCTTTTACTCTGTTCCGTTTTGGAATCAAGTAAATAAAATGTTATGTGCTTCCATAAAGTTTGGACTTGTGTTAGCACAATCTTAAAATTGTAATTATGTAGGTGAAGAATTCATTGGAAGAGAGTGAAGTTATTGGAATCACTAATTACATTGACTTCGGATTCGAGTTGTTAACAAGGTAATTTAAAAGGTGTCATGTGTTAAATATTCTTACATAAAAACATGTAATTTAAAGAGTCTTTATATTTATTGACAAACAGGGTGGATAATCAAAAGCCATCAAACAACATACACGATTCCACCTTTAATATTGATGCATGTTGGCAAGCCAATAAAAACATTTTGCTCTAGGTACCTTTCTTTCATCCTTTTCTTAATTTCATAAATAGTTAATATATTAATTATGATTTTACAAAAACTACCGGCCGTGCTGCGGTTATTAAGCCATCAGAACTGGCATCTGTGTAAGTACTTATTAATGGAATCGGGGAAGGAACGGGATTGTTCATTCCATTGGAATTAAATATTGTATTTATTTATCATTTTATTCTCACTTTGAGTTTCTAATTGCACATAAGAAAAATGTTTGAATGACTCATTTCATTCCTTTAATGCGACTAAACATGATAGTGGAATGCCGTGACCCATTCCGTTGATGTGTTACAAATATCTTATACCCTTATGTTTCTACCATATCAATCTTGAATTTGCGGTTTAATTTTCTTCAGATTTTGGGTTTTTAGAGTTTTGTTGTTGGTTTTTCTGCTTCTGGATATAGTTTTTTTAGTTTCCCAAAATTCATATGAGCGAGATGACTCAAAAGAAGATTCAAGTGGTTTCAGTATATGTGAGAGTTTGGCATATCCAGACACAAAAACTATCATCAGCAGTAAAAGCTCAGCAATAGATGAGATCATCATTCTTTCACTCACAGAAAACCAGTAATATACGAAACCAACTCCAAGAAACCATAAGAATGATCTCCTCTCATTTCTCCACTGTAAAATATCTGCAACTGCAACCAAAATTATAATTAGAGTATGTTACAGAAACAGTCCCTGTGGTTTGGCGAAGTTTGTAGTTTCTGTTTAATTTTGGATTTTCTTGCATGGTCGATCCTTGTGGTTTCATTGTCTTGCAGTTTTGGTCCCTCTGATTAGCACCATTAGGAATCAAGTGTTAAATCCTTTTAAGAAGACCATTTTACCCTTTGTTTTTCCTATTTCGGTAATTTGTTATTTTCATTGCTTCTGGTTTGGTCCAAGGGCAAAATGGTCATGTTTTAGAAACTACCAGCTGAATAGTTAGATCTTAGATGTAATGACTCAGCTGTCCATGCGAGAAAACTCAAAATTGGACTGAAATTGCGAAGGTAATTTCAATTAAGTCACCAAGCCTTATAGAAGGTAAATCTTTAGCTAAATGAGAAAAAGATTTGACAGTCAATGCAATACCATCCTGCATATTCACAATAAGATAATTAAGGGGTTGTTTCTTTTGACTTAATGGGTTAACCACTTGATACAGATAAAACTTACATCCAGTGAGACAATTGGGAAGTAGTCAATGTGGCGTTCGGCTGCAGAGCAGTTATAAGTTTTAGTGTGTCACATTAAATGGATTGTATTATAAACTGAAACATTCTTAAGGTTTCTTGACTTCACATTTGAATGCACCCATTTTATGAGAAAAACAACCAACCGTACAACCACTACTGGAAGTTTGATGATTGGCCTGCAGTTATATACAAGGAGCAACTTTCACAAATCATGACAAACATAAATAAAAACATTACAGTAGATTTACAATTACCTGTAATAGCCTAACCCCTCCAGCATACAGAAGGCAAATTGCCAAGATTTTGCAGGCTCGAAATTAGTGATCAAGAATACCTACAATACAATGTTTCACCATTGATGTCACTCAAAAAGAAAGAAAAAGGAATCCAAGATGATTTAATGGTACCTTTCTAGACACAATGAGCATGCGAGAAGACAAAGCAGCTTCAGCACAGATAAGGGCATGGGCGACATTTCCCATGTATGTAAAGTCAGAAATTGTCTGATCACTTCCTATAATAAACTGGAATGAGAGACTCTATTACTTATATGAAAAAGAACCAAGAAACAAGAAACAAGAAGCAAAATGCATCTTTTAGATAAATAAGAATGTAGTTTAAGTTTAAGTTTCCAAAACTTTTCCCAACCAGATTTTGCAACTTCAATAAGAGATGGCAAAAAATGTTTGTCTCCAGGTCCAAAAACATGGGAGCATATCGCATTTCATAGGTATCTCAACTCTCCCTTTTATGCTTTTATAATATTTTTGATACGGTGCATAAAATTTGGGGTTCAACTCGGTTCGTTGGTTTATTAAAAGTATTTATATGGTGGTATCCATTGAACAATATCCCTTTTTTGACATGATCTTGCTATAATTGGTTTTGAATGTTTACCGTAAGCTTATTATATTGTCATGTTATTTTTATTTAGGGTTGAGATAAACAAATCCGGAAGTTATTTTTATTTAGGGTCCTACTTTGTAATAAAAAAAGGAAAATGTCCAAATCACGATCAAAGTATCAAGTATATTACCACTTGATGAAACCAACTTATCATTGTTTATTCATATTTTCAGTCGCTTATTACCACTAATTAGTTGCCTGTTGATTATTTTGGAAACTTTTGCAGGAGCGACCATAATGCTATAAAACCAAATCTCGTGTATTTTTTTGAACGGGACCAAAACTGCAAAAATGAGTTAATTAGGGACCAAAATGTACCTTACCTTTTGAAAATCTTTCTATTATAGCATCCTACTTTCATTGAATTATTTATTATGGAAACTTACTTTCATTTAGTTGTTTTCATAGCAATTAGTTCCATTTAAATGTTTATTATTTATTTTCGTGATGTGGTTTTATGAGAAACAATCTCGAGGGGGTTTGTGCTGTAGGCCTTGCCGAATCAGAAACAATTCATTTCCTAATTTTCAAGCTTCTAATTGTGGGCTATGGTGGAAGTGGTAGACTTGCAACATGTACTAATATTCTTTGATGTTTTGAGATATCATCTTTGCATTTTTATATCAATGTTGGTTGCAGATAAGAAAGAACTATGCATGATAATCGTCTGTAGGGTTTACCATTCACAACTCCCGAATAACCACCAATGATGATTGGGGTATGGATGGTTGGATCTGTCCCGTTAATTTCCATAAATAGCAATGTACTTTAATTTTTTTTAGCATCCGACTTTTGTTTCTTTATGTTACAGTATTGCACTTTCATGTTTCCTTTTGTCTTTTGAAAAGTGTGTCTAACCCAATTATGACATTGCTACTGTTTTTTCTTGCATTTATCAGGACCCGTGCTCCAGCAATTCGAAACCCGTGCGGAGCACGGGCTCCCGCTATTTCTACATTTAAATCTTGTTGTTCAAAAGTTAAAACAACTTGTATGTATAATTTTGGGAATAGGTTGACCTAGTCAAATGTCGCCCCAAGGTGAAGCTCTAGCCCCAATTAGACCTAAATGATATATTCACATGTTCTAATTTAGATGATTTAACATGGGCCTTCTTTAGACCAAACCACGGGGAAAAGGGTAGGAGTAAACATGTCGGAGAGATAAATAGTTGTATTAGGAGTCTCATAAAGGTTTAAGAGTCATGTTGTGAAACTTGATTGGTAAGTGTTACCTACCATTTGAATCTACTGTTGTGTGTATGATCAATAGAGCACATCGATATTCATTCAGTGTGGGCCTTATCTGTTATTAAAATGAGATTGATAACAAACATTCGTGAACAAATTTTCCATTCGGTCTCTCCTCTAGAAGAACAAGCTTAATGGCGTGAAACACTGACTGTCATTATAATTCGAGGATCATCCTCAAACATGAGAAGATGTTACATGTCATACAAAGCATGTTACCACATGCACCTCCTAAAATCAAGATTATTGATAATTATACTAATTAGAATAAAAAGAAGAATGAGTAAAACAAGGTTGCATACATCATGTTGGACAGTATGATCATAAACCTTCACAAGGATTTGGCGAACTACATAGCATTCGAGATGCTTAAAGATCTACATAACATGTTTTAAGAACAAGCTAGGAAAGAACTCTATGAGATCTCTAAAGCATTCCATGAATGCATTATAGAGTAAGGCCAATCTATGAGCACTCGTGTTCTAAAAATAATGAGCCACATTGACCGGATTGAAAGGCTTGGGTCTCCTATAGGAGGGGAATTGACACTGATGTTGATTTTAAATAGTTTCCCCAAATCATATGACTGATTCATCATGAACTACAATATGAACAATAAAGAAAAGTTCATATTGCAACTACATTCGACGCTAAAGACTACTAAGAATAACATTCTCAGAGCCCATTCGATGCTAATATCCAAGTAAGGACATGTGAAGAAGATATATCATAGCAAAAAAAGTAACAAGGGAAAAGGAGTTTCTCATAAATATTTCATTCAATATAAAAATAAGTGTCACCCTATGAAGGATGTCGATTGCTTCCATAGTTCTATTGTGGCAATAAAGGGCGTTAGAAGCGGAATTGTCTTGTTTACTTCAGAGCTGAAGAAAGGAAAAACTGATGAGGCCACAAGTCAAGTATAACTAAATGATGTGATTTTCACTTATTTGATTTCTTAAGTATAATAATTGACATTTGATGTTGTATGCAGGAATGGAAAAGGCTTAAAAGGAAGTTGATGTGAGTAGGAGTTACTAGTTGGATTGTTACATTTATCATTTTTTTTAGAATTAATTTGAAATTCATGATGTTTTAAAACAAGTATATTTTGGTTTAGAACCTTTATACTTTCAGTTTTGGATGCACTATTTCATTAATCATTCACCTTCCCTTTTTCATTGCATGTACATATCGTGTCCCTTTATAATGATCTAAATGAAATGTGTGCACTCAATAACATTTCAAGAAATGAATATACATATACTATAGATGAGGTACAAGCTTTAAACATGTTAATATGAGACATGATCGTCTTGGCATATCAACATGTAACGAATGTTCCATTTGGAATAAAACTTGACAATCATCAAATCATGACCATCTTGATTTAAGTAGTTATATAAGGATGATCCAAGCATTCTCTCAATGGTAGAAAGAAAGGATTCGGATTCCATTGGAGCTGATACATAATGATGCATATAGTTTTAACATAATTATGTCCAAACACCACAAACTAATCTATCTTAATTATTAGATTTTTTTCGCTATGTCATGATGTATCTTTTCATATGATATGGAATTTTGACACCATAATAGTTATGGAATTTTGACATCCTATCAAAAATTATGTTAATCGAGAATCTAGAGCTCTAAAGTTGATGTTCAATGTACCCTATGTAGAAATGGTCTCTTACAACTCCACCAATAACAAAGTTGTTTAAACTTGGATGATGACTAATTAGAGAGAGATTTCTTCTTAAAAAAGAAAACATGAGTCGTGTAAACAATGAATAAATCCAAAATTTGTATTATACAACACCTTCCACACTTACTAGCAGACAATATGTTGGGCTTATACACTGATATGCAGAGGCGCAACAAAAAACCATCATGCATTCAAATTTCCGATAGAGTTCCCAACTCATATTAGGAAAAAAAAAGTTCATGTGTCTATTCTATTAAGATGAATTAAAAGATTTATAGTAGATTCATTTATTACCAATAAATGTTTAGAACAATTGTAAATAGATAAATGGTTTAGAACCATTAATACACATATCTCGTCGATGAAAATCAACCAAGTCTAATACTTGGTTGAATTTCTCTTAGCAGCAAGATATATAAGATACGATGAATCTTTTTAATGTAAAAGATCTATGTGGACGAAAAAGTAAACTACTTGCTACAATAAATCTAATTCGACCCATTTACCTAAAGTATTGACTTTGTGGAAAACATTTCCTCATCATAACAAGCAAAGTAGTTATAATGATGTCCATTATCATATATGGATAATGTAGAATATCAAACATGACGAGAATTCTTCAAAATATATTTTAAATAGTCACCTTAATGACGGATTCATTGGTGCATCAAAATGACTATGGAAGTCTAGACATACTAATGATGTATTCATGATTCATATGAAGCGAGCATCTAATAGTATATTTCTTCATCTACAGGAAAATCAAGTGTGTTGATCTTGCACATAGAATAATGGTTTTAGGTTTTCATTAAATGTACTAGGAGTATAATTAATTAGTTTATCCAGATATGATGTGTGATAGACACACCGATTATATGCAGTTGTTTTTCAAACCTTGCGGAATATCAGTCAGTCTTGGTTCGAAAATATCTTATTATAATAAGACACAATAACACATTGCATGAATCATGGCCTATATAGATTGATATTAGTAGAAGAGTTTGCCTTAGTCAAAGTACAACTATTTGAAATCTTAAAACTGGTTCAGGATACATATTCCAACTTTTGACTCATATTAATGTAACATGACATAAAATATAACATTTGATAAGGTATGCAGCTCATTCATACTTTCTTCCACTAAGTCTGCCATGAATGACATGTATGTACTAAATATGATATTCAATATGCTTAAAGTATTACTCGTTGTATATAAATAAGATCACCATATGTGATATTGTATCCAACAGATAGTGTTTTAAGTTATTAGGCATAACTAAAGATAGATTCTTGGTTTTATAGATACATGGATAGTAATATTATTATAAAGAGTGAAACATTTAAATCCACATGCAGATATATTATAACAATGTTGTATTTCTCAAAGCCTTCATATAATGAACAACTTTTTCAAAGCCAAATTTTTTTTCTTGATAAGCAAGTGAAGTTAGTAAGTCCCGAAAGTTCACTAAAATGAAATAGCTGGTCCCTAGACTAAGACCATGCATTTCACACAACATGCTGATGTTGATAACATTGGGCTTATTCATGTAAGAAGCTTATATAAACTATTAATGATTTTAATATTCGGATATTAAAGCATTAAGAAGTGAAATTTACAATATGAATTAATGTATTGGGTACGACTATTTTCATCAAACGGCAGTGTGCTTTATACTAGCATGTTTAAATCATTATATAGGTATAAACTATGAAACCTCCATAGTCAATCATAGTTAATAGAGTAATATTAAATTAAGACTCATGAAAGATTGGTGACATCTATTGCGATGAGTGTATCTTAAATAAGAGCCAAATCTACATGTATTTTTATTTGTGAATATTGGAAAGACCCACCTCAAAATGTTACTTGACGGATCAGTGTCATTAAGTGAATCTTGAAAATGGTTCGAGTCTTAATGTCCTTCGACCTCGGATATGTTTAGGCTTCTAAGCAGGCGCAAGATTATGCATTGATTTCTGTTAAACGCCATTATGAACAATATATTCATAAAAGCTACTATCAGATATAGTGTGAAACTAAGTAAAGAACACATATAGTCGATATATGATTCCTTCTTCTAATTGTTAGAGTGTGATATCAGTAAGACCTTTTAATGAATTGAATAGATTTGAGCATGTGTCCATACCTAGATAATTATGTTGATCTTATTCATCTATAGAATAAGAAATGAAAATGTTAAACATATATAAGAATGATTTGATCCACCACTCATGTTACATGACATCGGAACGAAGGAATATAAGACGGAAAACCATTTACCATTAAGAAGTTAATGGATGCTTTATGGAGATAAACATTCACATATGTTCATGAGCAAGGACATATTGCTATAAACTTATCAGAGTCTGTTTATTCTACATTTATTGTCACTTTCACAAGTAGGTGACTATTGAAAATAATGTATAAAGAACAAATAACTAAATGTATTGTTGTTCGTACATGCATATATGGGTCACACCAAAGCATACAAAGGGAATCATTAAATAATAATATTTACTGTATTGAAATTTATTATTTAGCAACTTAAATAAATGATAAAGTAATAACTATTTATTGTTTATTGGTCAAATGCAAAATGATATGTTTTATAAAACACCATCCCATAATTTTTTTGTTCTTTTAAGCATATAATATACTTCATATTGATGCTATTTTATCAATTATGTAGTTAAAAAATAAAAACATATATAACTTTAGTTGCATGCTTAATAAATTAGATTAATTAGTAACAAGTTATACAATTATAAGTGTACATATCATTAAGGAGGATAAAATAAACATGTTATGAAGATGAGACGTAGAAAGTTATTCTATAACAAATAAATAAGTGATTAATAAAAATCGAGTGGTTGATGAAAGTAAAAAACTATGCACTTTAGGGAGGAAAAGAAATGATTGTTAATAAAAAAACGTGTTTTTGAGCTTTTTTGGGAAAGATTAGGAAGGATAAATTTCAAATTTCCACCACATGAACACAGAGAACCTAACTTGCGATTCTCATACTAACAATGACCAAATATAGACGTAATACATTCGTTTGAGATTAAGCTTATTTATGTTTTGTATTTCAACTTCCAACTAAACATTGTTTTTGATAAAGTTCAATGACTAATACTCAATTATTTATCAAAGTCACGCAACCCTTTCTCTGAAAATTTTAAGGAATTTTACAAAAAAAAAAAATAAAAAAAAATCAAATCTTTCATTACAATTAATTCACTAAGAATGATTTATTAGTTAGTATTTATAGACATACATTTCTATTCTATTGTTTATTTTTGCTGTTTTATTTCCCAACCCGTATAATACACGAGTTATTAACCTTAATTAGAAGAATAAAAAAACAAATTTACAATCCTATCATTGACTATTTACTTTCGTAAGAAAAAGACAAAAAATATAAAAATGCAATTTTCTTCTTTTTTTTTTCTTCCTTTTTTGAAAACATTCAATTATCTTTTTTTAAACCTTCTTCATTTCCTTAATTTTAAAAAGACGCCACTATTGGTACATCTAATTGCTTATTGCATCCCTTAGAACACCAATTACCCTTAGTTTATGAGTTTTAGCATGGATAGAGAAAAGAGGAGAAATGAAAAGAATGAGAGAAAAGAAGGGAAGAGAAACGAAAAAAAAAAGTTATATTTTCGTGTTCCTAAATCATAAAACAATAAAAAAATGAACATTTTATGTGTTCCCGAGTGAAATGAAAAGAAAGAAAACTTATAATTAAGTGTTAATTTACCAGTCATTTTATTTCATTCAAAATCCTTCCAAATCAGAAGGAAAGTTACAAGGGAATATTAACTATTATCCATTATCTTCTATTCTCTTCTTCTCACTTTCTTCCGTAAAAAAACTCAGCAATATCAACAAAAAAAAAATTTCTCTCAGTTACATCGACTTCTCTCTCCCTTTCTTTCTTTAAATGAGACTTGGAAACACAGTGTTAAGAGAAACAATAAATAATTAAAAAAGATAAGTTTAGTAAAATAAACACACTTAGGCTGGAGGGAGCAGTTCGCCAAGCTCCCTCGCCAAGCCTCGCCATCCACACTCGCCAAGCCTCGCCGACTGCACCCGCTTTCGCCATTCGCTAAGCTCCTCGTCGAAATCTCAGCGAGCTCGTTGTGGAAGAAGGGCAACAGTTTTTAGTTGAAATCTCAGCCAAGCTCTTCGCCAACCACTCCTCGCCTTCTGCCTTCGTTTTCGCCATTGCCAACGTGGCATGGCTTAGCGAGGGGATGACTCGTGACTGCTCCCCGAGCCTTAAGTTATTTTAAGATGTGAATCTCATCCTTTGAAAACTTAGAAGAGACCTAGACTTTTTACTAAACATCCTGACGGCATAACTAACTTGTCAAAATTTGACCACAATGGCGGACAAACTTGGAATAATTACAATACCAGTGGATAAAAGACGAACCATACGAGTCCATTCTGGCAAGCACGCTAGAAGCTTCTAGTTACTTTGTGTTTCGAGGGTTTTGATTTTTGAAGGTGTGAACTGTGAAGAGAGCCGAGAGTGACTTTGTCGAAGATGCCGTGCTTGAATCTGTCAACCAACGTCAACTTGGATGACATTGACACGTCCTCCATCCTCTCCGAAGCAACCTCCACCGTCGCCAACCTCATCGGAAAGCCAGAAGCTGTATGATTCTCTCTTTCTCTCTGAATTTGTGTGTTCGATACTAAGTAAGCTGTAATTGAAGTTACAGGGTTTATCCGAACATGCTTGTATTCAATTCACCGGTGAACTTGATTTCCTGTAAATTCACGCTAAATTTGATTTGCTCCGATGTTCGATTTTTAGGGTTTACTAGCGTCTAGTGCATATGTTTTTGAAGATTCAAAATTCAATGTCACTTCGAGTAAGGTTCTAGCTCTCTAGATTGAATACATATCGCTAAAATTTGTGTTTACGCTTCACCAGTGAAATTCAATTTGGTAAAATAATTACTTCTCGAGTCCAAAAAAATGAAATCTTACACACCGATTGGAGACATCGCGTAGAAAGAACGCAATTTTTTAGGAGTGAAACATCGTTTATCAGATGTCAATCATGTCGTCTGTGATGACTCAATTGAGTAAACTAAAATACTTAGTCTGTGATTCGTTGAATTTTATGGTGTTTCAAAGACTTTTCTGAGGTTATGCCTTTCTTAAACAAAAACTTCTTAATGATAGCACGCAATATACTGTATTATAGTCATTCCTCTTTTCTGCAAGAACTAAAACCCTTCATGGAACTGTAGAATTAAAATTTATAGCATTCATTAGTCCCTGTATTCCTGTAATCCTGTTTGTGACACATGATATGACATAACAGATTTGTACTGTGTTTGACATGTATTGGATATTTGGATTAGGACAGGTGTCAATACTGTCAATATGACAAAGATTGCAACTTTTTGTCACATCCAAAAAGATGGGACACGACTCATTTTCGATCTCTCATGCAAAAGACATAAATACCCTCTTATCATTGAAAACAGCCTTAAAAATTTTAACTATCCTGTGCAATAAATAAAGTCTTAGTTACAATCATGGGAAAAGAGACTTAGTCAACACCTAGGGTTGACCTAATTAAGACTTTGGACTTTGAATCACATATGTGGGGCCAAAGCACTTGCTGGAAGTCTAAAGTTTGAATGGTTCATGTGGAGGGGACATATTTTATGAAGCAGTTCCAAAAAGAAAAAGTAAAGTAGAAAAAATGATATTTTTTGTGGTTGCTTAAAATATTATTAAATAATTTTACTGCAAACTTTATGGGGCCCTGTATTCCATCATTATTACTTTCCAAAGTCTGTTTCTTATAGCATCCTACTTTTATTATTATTTTATTATTATTATAAGGCATAGTACATTAAAAAAATCAACTGAATAATGACATTGTACTTTTAACTTATTTACTTTGAAAAAAACCTATGTATTTATTGATAGATTTCTCAAACTCAAAGTAGAATTGTAGAATAAACAATATACAACAAAGTACATTGCTATTTCTTGCATTTAACCTGATTATGATTTTTATTTTATTTTACACAGTATGTGATGATTGTATTGAAGGGGTCTATACCAATTGCTTTTGGTGGGACCGAACAGCCAGCAGCCTATGGTGAATTGGTGTCAATTGGAGGACTTAATGCTGATGTCAACAAAAAATTAAGTGGTGCAATTGCAGAAATTCTTGAGTCAAAATTGTCAATTTCAAAGTCAAGATTTTTCCTCAAATTCTATGACACAAAGGTAAGATATTTGTCGTCAGAATTTTAATATTCTCAAAAGGGTTAAATGCAAAATATAGAAATGTACTTTCATCAGTTTGTTTATTACAGCATCCTACTTTTACCTTTTTCTGTTAGAGTACGTTGCTATTTCTTGCATTTGTTTCCTATTACAGCAATATACTTTGAAAAATCTACCAATTATAGCAATGTGATATTTTATTTTTTATTGCTGTAATATGGAGAAAGAAATGAAAGTAGGATGCTATGATACACAAATATACGAAAGTACATTGCTATTTCTTACATTTAGCCATCTGGAAATGTGTCATTTCATTTGTGTTCTCATTTTAATTTTTCGTGTGTATTTAGGCTCATCAAACTCAAGAAAATGCACAGTGTTTGCATGCTTTACACCAGTACTAGATTATTTACAATTATTTCATTTATTCCCTTAATGCAATGTTTGCATGACAATTGACACATCACTCTGTTTTTTTTTCCCATTAAGTGTGTGCATGGATAAATGATGTTTGAAAAATTAAGAGGCAATTGCGATGTACTTTTGATATTAGTAAAAAATCTGAAATACTCCGTAAGAATGATATATTTAAGAAATAAATAAAAACATATTGCTATTTTCGTTATTGATGCAGTAAAATGTGTTTTGTAGGGTTCTTTTTTTGGATGGAATGGGTCCACCCTCTAAGCTTATTGGCAAGAACGACTTGAAATTTAGACTTTCAGATGGTTGAAAAATCGATTTATGTAACACACTTGTTTTGTAAAAGTAACAACTTCAAATTTCTTAATAAGTATTCTGATATGTCTATCAAGAGAATCAAATCTGACGTTGATTCTTAAAATTATGTCAACGTGATTTAAAGGCGAGTAAATTACTATTCTCGATTTAGTTTATTGTTTTTTTTTTTTTTTTTTTTTTTTTTTTTTGTAAAGATGGTCCAAATTATTGATTTTTAATTTTTTTCATTCGCGAATTACACTTTAAGTCCATGTTCATTCGTTAATAACATGAAATTGATCACTTTGCCACTATTTCTTCATCTATTCATCTGCGTCGTATTTTCTTTCAAGAGCCTTTTACTCCATCTCTTTGTGTCCTTTAACAACGCTAAAATCAATGATAATTTGATACATCTGTTGAATGCGACCATTTAGAACGATTTTCTTTTATAAATATTCGGATAAAGTAGGGATATTAAAACAACCCTCCTACATGTCCCTATCTTGGATGATCTAATAAAGGATCACGATAAATAAACATACCAAATCCCATTACCCAAAATTGCTCTTTGTTTCTTGGGCTTTCAACTTTCATTTAATCGGGATTGGTCACAACATTAGGTACAATCTGATTGATTTCAAAATTTACCATCGCGTCTTCCTTGTTGGTGTTCCGTGTTGTGGATCAGGTCCGTGTTGTAGGTGGGACTGATGTTAGTTGACAGGAGCTGGGTTGTAAACGGAATTTGAATCATGGTAGTGATAATCAAGATAGTGAGCTCGGTATTGGACCGAACTCAAGGCCGGTCATGAGCATGTCAAACATGCTCGACCACACAGGGCCGGATTAATGGAGGGCCATTTTTTATATTTCAGTGCAATGGGTATATATGTGTTATACAAGAGAGGCAAAAGCGGGAGAGAAATTGATGAGAATTATGGGAAATCACCACCAAATTGTTGAAGTTATGGTTACGACTGTTATGGTGGTTATAATATCAATTTGTTAGTTGGTTATGGTTGGTAGTTATGTGTATTATTAACCGTCAAATCAAGGGGTGCTTTGAAGGGTTGTGATTGTTCAAAAGGCACCTGTTACGTATTCTCACTGTAAGATCGTGATTGTAAATAGTAAAGAGTTTTTTTTTTTTTTTTTTTTTTTTTTTTTTTTTTTTTTTGTTTTGTTTTGTTTTTTTACACAAAATACTCCAATTCTTCTTGGCTCCAACACTGCTAGCGGTTGGACTTGGCTGATTCTGTTGTGTTTCCAGATGAAAAAAAAAACTACTCCAACGTAAATACAAGGAAAATGATGATCTCATTAATCTTTGACTTACATTTCAGGAGCGATTCTGGTTATGCTTCACATAGATATCGACAATGATAATTTGGTTTTAATTATTGGGATGTTGAAAGTGTTGGTGGGTTGCGTGTTTTGATCGGGTTAAAAAAACCACGTGATATCATTGAAAAGGTTCAGGAGGATCATGTTTCTACCAAATTTTCCGAAGATAAAGTTTTTAGATTAATCCCAAGAAAATGGTAAGATATTTTGTAAGAAGATGAAGTTAACAATAAAGATCAATGAGAGTTTGTTAGTTATTTATGAAGATGATTCTCAGTTGATTGCAGCAATGTTCCTGCAATTTATGGTGATTGGTAACAAAGTGAAAAGATCCTTGTGGTTTTTTGAAGTTTGTTTCTGCTAAAACAAGTGCAGGAAATATTTGTATGTTTGATGTTGGTACAAATATGGTACTCGTGTGCAAGAGTTTGTGTTTGACGTTGTGATCAGCCACAAAGTTGAAAAGATCTTTGTGTGATTGAAGTTTGAAGGTTTCAAGTTGTTCAAGACTATGTTTGCTGTTCTCCCATCTAGCTTAAGGGGGTGTGTTGAAGCTATAAGCTAGACTCTAAAGAGTGACAATTATGATAGTTATGGTGGTTATAATATCAGTTTGTTAGTTCACTTAGTTGGTTATGGTTGCTAGTTATGTGTATTATCAACTGTCAAAAGAAGGGTTGTGATTGTTCAAACATGTTATATACTCTCTCTCTCTCTCTCTCTCTCTCTCAATCTCTCTCTCTCTCTCTCTCTCTATATATATATATATATATATATATATATATATATATATATATATATATATATATATATATATATATATATATATATATATATATATATATATATATATATACACACACACACACTAGCAAGTGTGATAAAAGATTGGATCTTATTCAAAGATTCAAGGATGAATGATGTAATGAAGTTTTTTTTTTTTGAAACCTTTAATTTGTTCAATTTATAAAATATAATGTAACTCGCCGTTTTCCAAGTACGTCAATAATAATAATAATAATAATAATAATAATAATAATAATAATGGAAGTTAGGGGTGAAATATGTCATAGTTGGAACTTGTTGTGAAAAATATTTATGGGTTTGACATTTTAAAAATAGGACATCAAAGTTGGAGGGCTTTTTATGCAATATGGTCAAAGTTGAATGGGCTTTCACTTTCGGCCGATGGTTTGCGCAAGGTTTTGGGGGAAATCAGCCCTTTGGCTTGCGATGGTCACTCGAACCCATGTTAAGAGTGTTATGTCCACATCGTGATTGGCATTCACAGCCCTAGAACCATTCTTCAAGCCGTGATAGCTTTGTTGCCTTCCCTCTCTCTCGTGTTCTACTTCTTATTCTCGAGTTCTAGGTTTGTTGATGCTGTCCAAATTCGTGAAGAGAGGAGGAGCTCGTGTGGTGTGTTGGGTGTGCACAAGTGATCTAGGAGAAGGTATTGGGAAAGGTGATCAAGTGCTGTCTTGTGTAGATTGAAAGGTATAAATGATTCTTACTACTGGTTTTTTTTCTTAGTCGTAACTATCATCATCACCACACACCCATCATGGTGTGTGGCTGTGTGTATGCATGCTTGATGTTTCTCAATACTTTGTTTCTAAATTTCTTTAATAAGAAGTCCTTGATACTAGCTTCATCCTAGAATTACTTGTACACGACTATTCTAGCCGATTCCTACACCACACATACATCATTGTGTGTTTGTTGTGCATAAGCTCATGTTTTGGTGTCTTTATCCCAAGTTCTGTCATTTTGATATGTTCTAGAGCTTATTTCTGACCCTAGGGGTCTTAATCTAGGTCTTAATGGGTTTGGGAGTTGAAATCCTAAACCCTAATGTTAATTATGGACTTTTGCATTTCCACTGTTTTGAGCTTCATCTTGAAAAATTCATATAAAATCGTATAGGTGCTCTTTTTGGGTGAACTTTATATATATGGAATTTTCATTGAGTAGTTTCTTGGTCTAGAAGTCTTTGGCCTAATTAGAGTCCCCAGGTTAGATGAATGTTGCAATATTCACTGATTGGTCTAGGGCTATGCTGTATAGTGATTTCTGTTTTGATAAATTCATGGTTAATTGTATAAAAATCATTTAGGGGCAAGGCCTATGGGGAAATGTTCCGGATAAGGGTCTAGTTTATTCATACGAACATTTAGAATCTAAATCCTTTTTATTTTTATGCTTTGGTTATATATTTGAAGAGAGGTCCTGTGAGCGAATTGATCAACTTAGGTAACTTTGTGGATTTTTAATTTATTATTGAAGAATGAAAATGACCTAAGATCAGGCCCGTTGATCTTGTAATTGGGTCTAGTATTAGAATAATTTTTCTCAGATTTTATCTTGAACTCCCCTTGGTTAAATTTTGTAAGTATTGCAAGTTCGTCAAAAATCATTCTTGTTGTCAAGTCTTTCTTTTATGGTAATTGTCTTGGGTATGGGTTTTGGAGGTTGTAGTGTGTGTTTGGAGCTATCTAAACTTAATAAAAACATTTAATAATCTCAATGATGAATATATAAGATTAAGAAGGGGTGCATGGTGGGACACAATGCGTGTCATTAATCGAAAATTATACAATTATAAGTAGTTATTTATAAAAACCATTCTATGTAATGGTATATGGGCTATATGTTGGTGGAAGAAGCAAGGTCCCTGAGTGCTACATTTCCTGTGTGTTACCTACTGCTACTTATCAAGTGAGTTTCTCACTACATTATGTGGACGTTATATATGCTTTACTGTAGCTTGTGTGTGTTTATACATCCTTTGATGTAGTTATGTGTGTTGATATGATGTGATGGTATACTTGATTATTGTGGATTGTTTGAATGTCTAGTGTGTGCTGCTAGCTGTTGTAAGGTCTAGTAGGGGTTATATAGGGATGAGTGTGTACAAAGCAAGATTACATGCATGGCTAAGGGTGCTGAGCGAATGGCAATATGTACCGAGGGTGCTGAGCAAATGACAAGATGCACCAAAAGTACGGAGCAGACTGCAAGATGTATTGAGGGTGCTGGGCAGATGGCCAGATGCATCAAGAGTACTGAGCAGATTCGCAAGAAGCGCTGGGCCTATTTGCATGTAAGGCTCAAGGTACAGGGTAGAGTAGACTAACGCTTACCGAGAAGTGATGTTGAATTTACCGATAGGGGTAGAGTATATGTGACTGGTATGCTTTGTACGTGTTGGTCACTAAGATGTGTGCTTACCCTTTTCCTATTAAATCACTATTTCAGGTACTTCGGGTATAAGGAATGGCAAGGCTTGATGCGTACACACTGCTGTCGTTTCTTTCGAGTTAGTTCTTAGAAATGTTATTAAATTAAACTTTGTTTTCCGCTGTGGATGTTTGAAATTGATAGATAATAAGGGTTTTGCATGAGTTGTGAATAAATATGAATTTACTTATTGTGGTTTTATCCAATGAAATTTTTTAAAAACAAATTTTAAATTTACCCAACTTTTTGGGATGTTTCATATAATGCTTGTTACTATTTTGGATTTTTGTTGGATGATTGTAATTCAAAACATCGTTACTTTTGAATATAAATATTTACTTAATATAATTACTTGAATGTTCATTTTCTTATTTATGCCTTTCATCTTTTAAAATATTTCATAGATTTCAAAATTTGATTTTCATGTCAATTGACGCAAATCAAATTCATTATTGTTTATGCAAAGTTATATCATTGCTTATTTTAATGTGTGTTAATTTTTTTTTACTTTAAGTTTACTAATGATTATGTCTTGGCACTTTAAAATCCTTTCAATTATAGCATTGAACTTTCAAATGTTGTTAATTATAGCTTTTTAATCTGATTTTTTTATTATCATTCAATTATGAAAAATATATTGTTTCAAATTTTTACTTTAATTTTATTCTTTAAGATCAACAAATATTAATATAGATTTTGTATGTTATACTTCTTGTGATTCCATTATTTCAAAAAAGTTTTTTAATTCTGTTTTACTAACAAAATCATCAAAAGTATGAATAAAATCTTGTTAACAAAACTGTCACATGCTTGAAAGAGATATATTTGCCGTTTTTAGCAAGCAATCTGTTAAAAAGACAAATTTAATTATATTTAGAGTAAATTAAAAAAAATGGTTCCTGTGGTTTGTCCAAACTTTCAATACGAGTCCAACTTTTGAAAAATCACTTTATGGGTCCTCAAGGTTTCATTTAGGTTGCAGAAGTAGTCCATTGACAGCAAAAAGATCAATTTACCCTTTTTAATTTCTTTTTATTTTTCTTTTAATATATTATTTATTAAATCAATTAATAAAAAAATAAAAATACAACAAAATATCTCTCTATCTCACCATAACCTGCTCTGTCATCTCTCTTTTGCTCCTATGCGACTCCAAAACCCAGAAATGGCCCCGACTGAATATACAAGTATGTTCGTTAAACTTTTCAAGGAGCTAAGGCTGAAGGGTGTGCAAGACACCCATGACAATCCAAGACTACCGCCACGTCATCGCCACGTCACCAAGACTTCCAAGACTTCCACTAGGGGTGTGCAAGACTCTCATGACTACCATTATAATTTCCACGTCACATTTATGTTTTATGTTTTTTAATTAAAACCAAACATTAAAAATTAATTAAAACCAAACATTTAAAATTAATTAAAAGACATTATATAACAAAAAAATAAAAACGACATTGCACGAAATAAAAAAAAATAAAAACGACAATTCCTAAATTTTAAAAAAAAACTACTTATTAAAATATTTCTTCCTTCGTTGTTCCGTCATCAATCGGATCGCCTCGAGGTCCTCTTCGGTCCCGGAGCGGCTAAACAAAACATAATCCAACCGCGATTCCGCAATTTCGTTGTGGCGGTAGAATTGTTCAACGAGCCGGTCGACCGTTTCCTCGACATTGTCTTTCGAAGACGAACCCGACGCATCTCGGTTTGCTCTTATCGCTCGGTCGAGGCCGATGGGGCGTCGAGGCGGAGGCATCTCGGGTTGTGGTTCGGTGTCGTCATCGAGGTCGATCGGGTCTCGAGCATCCGAAAAATCGTCATCCGGGGTCCTCCCACGTTTGGAACCCGTGCTCGAGTGAGGCGAATCGGAAGTTAGTAGCCATTTAGGACCGGTACGCATCAACTCCCAACTTCGCATATGCTTAAACGGTTTCCCTTGAACTCGCGCATATTGTTCCATAGCCGTTGTGAAAATCCCGAATTCGTTTTCGCCACTTTTTCGCATGTTCACCAAGTTGTTGTAAATGCCGTTGAACTTGGTGCACTCGATACGAAGTTTCCGCCACTTTCCGTTAATACCGTCGTTGTTTCGGTACACCCCACGACCCATCGCCTTGTGGTAGTGGTCTAAAATGCGTTCCCACAACGATGTGGAAGTTTGGCTATTTCCTTTTTGCGAATCCATGGAAATAGCGAGCCACGATCTAACCACTTGGACCTCTTCGTCGGTCGTCCACGGAACCTTCGCCTCTTGCACGTTTCGCGTTTTGTTCTTTTGTCTATTATTCTTTTTCTTTTTGGAGGAAGACGCGGGGGCTTGTGTTTCCATCACGACCTCTTCGGGTGATGCTTGTGGCGGTGGTGATGGAAGCGGTGGCGATTGTGATAGAAACGGTTGTTGAAAGGGTGCGTACGGGTAAGGTTGTGGCGGGTATTGATATTGATTCGGTGGTGGATATGGAAACGGGTATTGCGGTTGTTGCGACGAACCCGTAAGCATACTCGTAAATGTGCAATTCGTAATTCGCCGCGGGACGTGTTCCGATTCGACCGGGCGGGGGGGTGTTCGGATCGTTCTCCATATTGAAATGTTTGTAAGTTTGAGAGAAATATGTGTGTTTATATGTGTGTAAAAATATGAGATGTGTATGGTATATATTTATAGTGTGTAAAAAGAAGTATTATTATTATTTTTTTTATATTCCAACGGCTAAATCAACGGTTACATTTTTAAAATTTTCCCGTCTTCAAACGTTCACCGGAAGACGTCCAGAGGACGCAAGCTGTCGAGGACGCGGGGGGCACGGTGTTTGCCGCGTCTTTCTTGCTGACGTGGAGGACGCATGGGGGGCCGCGTGCGGCATACCGCATGGCCTAACATGATTGCTTCATTGAGCTTCTAATTCTTCTAATAGATGTATGCAAGTTAAATTTACGAAAAAAACCCACATCTATTGTTAGTTTGGAAGATCTAGGTTTGACCCTTAAAATGTCAAAGTTTTGTTTTTCGCTTACATGAGGAACATTCTCACTGTATTCACTTATCCAGGTATGCCAAAATCAACCTTTTACCAAATCGTCAACAAGCCGGTGAACGCATCTCAAGTTCTAGGCTCAAATTGCCGACCCAGAACTCGAAAGAGCTCTAAAAATCAAAGAGAAGTTAGAACACAATTCCTTTTACAAAACCCTTCTGTTGTTACTCATTCTAATAGGAAGTTCCATGATCATCGGCGACGGTATTTTTAACTCCTCTCTCAATCACCGCTTTCCCCAAGTGGTCGAGTGTCGTTCAAGTGATTCGAATCCAACCACTGCACCGCCTGCTCCACCACATCCTCCACCTTCTTCTTCTCATCCGCCGGAATCTTCTGTTGATTTCCAGCCTCCATTCTAGAAGCCACCATTGTTGACAAAGCTTAAGGTGGCAAATTTGATCTTCTCTTCCAAGAATTCAATGTGTTCATATACTATAGATTTAGTGGCTAGTTTAGGTATAAATAGAGGCTTAAGTTTCAGTTCTTAGACATCCTAAACATCACAAACACATAGAGTTAGTGAGCATAACACTTAGAGTGTAAGTGTTAGTTAGAGGGTTGGTTTTTTGTAATAATCGAGTGTGAGAGTTGCTCCTCCTATTGTAATTCTGTTCTATTGTTGAATAGAAGAGTTTTCCGATCCTAACAAGTGGTATCAGAGCCTTGTTTCGGTACAGATCGTTTTTTGGTCGAAATTTTTTTTCCCTCAAAATTGATTTCCGGGCACACCATTGTAAAGTACTCGTTCCCACGATTCCGAAAATATATTTTTCGGAATTTTTCGACCACCGGAAGACCTCCAAAAGTCCGGTCAAATGTTTGCCGGAATAGTGGCCGGAAAAACCAGTTCGCCGGAAAACTCGCCGGAGAAGACGATCGGAGAAGACGATACTGTAGCGACACTGTAGCAACACTGTAGCAAGTTTCAGAAAACTGCATTTTGGCCCCCTGAAATTCCAGAAAGTTGCAAACAGGTCCTCTAATTCTATAAAACTCCGTTTTGGTCCCAGTTTTTTTTCTGAAAGTTACAATTTTGGTCCTTATACTTCTGAAAAGTTTCAGAAAGGTCCCTATGTTTCAAAACCTTCCAGTTTGGTCCCTGTAATTCCACAAATTACGGATTGGCCCCTATACTTCTTAAACATTTCAAATTGGCCCATAATTTTTTCAGAAGTTCATTTTTGTCTGAAAAAATATATCCCACCTATTTCGACCCTTTCGAAAATAACCGTGATCTCGGTTTTGCCTAATTCCATCCCAAAATTTTACAAAACGCAAACTACGAAGTCTTTCTCATGGAATCTACAAGTTCGGATATAATGGTCCGACTTACGCCCACAAATTATAATATGTGGAAGCCGAGGATGGAAGATTTGTTGAATCTAAAGGATCTAGCAGAACCTTTAGAAACCAAGGGCGTAAAACATGAAAAGACAACAGTCGACGTCTGGACGAGAATGAATAAGAAAACTGTGGCACAAATTCGACAATGGATTGATCACAGTGTTTTTCATCGTGTTTCTCAAGAAACAGACGCATACAAACTCTGGGAAAAGCTTGAGAGTATGTATCAAGCAAAGACTGCACGCAACAAGACCCTACTAATGAGGCGCCTGGTAAACCACAAGTTACAAAGTGGTACATCCATAGCCGAGCATACGAGTCACTTCCAAGATCTCGTAAATCAGCTCAGTTCTGCCGAATGGGTTCTCAAAGTTGAGGAGCAAGCAATATTGTTGCTAAGTTCTCTACCTGATCATTGGGAAACACTTGTTGTTACTCTCAGCAATTCTGCCCCCGATGGCAAAATGACAATAGAGATGGTCACGGACGCTCTCATGAACGAGGAAGCCAGAAGAAAAGAAGCTGGTACAGACCAGTCATTTGCCCTCGTAACAGAAAACAAAGAAAGATGCAGAGGTAGAACTGGTGGCAGAGGAAGAGGTCAAGATAGAGGCAGACGTGGTCAAAGTAGAGGAAGATCTCAAGTTAGAGGAAGATCAAAAGAAATGGGAAAGTCTTCAAGTACATGGTTTGAAGGCCACTGCAACTACTGCAATCATTATGGCCACAAAAAGAGCGATTATCGAAAGTTTCTACGAGAACAGGCTGAAACGAGTACTAGTTCAAGCAAGGAGGATGGTGAGACCATGGTCAACATTTCACAAGACATTGCCCTTGTTGCATGTGAGGAGGATGCATGCCTACACGTAGGCACTCGTGATGACGAGTGGGTGATTGATACCGCTGCATCATATCATTCCACTTCGGACCGGGATTTATTTGCAACATATAAATCCGTAAACCATGGTACCGTGAGGATGGGAAACACCAGTTCCTCTAACATTGTTGGTATCGGTGATGTACATATAAAGACCAATGTAGGGTGTACATTGGTGTTGAAAGATGTTCGACATGTTCCGGAGCTAAGAATGAATCTTATCTCAATTGGAGCTCTTGACCTTCAAGGCTATGACAACCACTTCGGAAATGGCAGCTGGAAGTTGTTAAAAGGCATTATGGTCATTGCAAGGGGAAAGCTTTGTGGTACTATTTATAAGTCATATGCAAAGTTGATTCAACCAAGTCTCAATGCAGTAGAAGAAGAGACATCACCAAATCTGTGGCATAGAAGACTAGGCCACATGACTGTGAAAGGGTTAACAACTATTGAAAAGAAGAAGTCCATTTACATGGAAAAAGATGTTGCCCTGGATCCTTGTGAATACTGCTTATTTAGGAAACAATACAGAGTTTCCTTTAGCTCCACAAGAAATAAGCACTCTGAGTTGTTGAGCCTTGTCCACTCCGACGTATGTGGACCCATTGAAGTAGAATCCCATGGTGGAAACAAGTATTTTGTGACATTCATCGACGATACATCACGAAAAGTATGGGTTTATTGTCTCAGGTCGAAGGATCAAGTATTTGATCGTTTTAAAGCTTTTCATGTAATGGTGGAAAGACAAACTGGCAAGCAGTTGAAATGTCTCGGATCAGATAATGGAGGTGAGTACTATTCTCGTGAGTTCTCCACATATTGCACAAAATATGGTATCAGGCATGAAAAGACTGTCCCACGTACCCCACAGCATAACGGTGTAGCAGAACGAATGAATCGTACCATTGTTGAGAAGGTCCGATGTATGATCAGTGCGGCTAAACTACCAAAGCCATTCTGGGGTGAAGCTGTATTGACAGCTTGTTACCTTATAAATAGGTCACCTTCGGTTCCATTGAATTTTGAAGTTCCAGAAAAGATACGGACAGGTAAAGACATAACATATTCTCACTTGAGAGTATTTGGGTGCAAGGCGTTTGCACATGTGTCAAGTCAATTGCGGAAGAAGTTGGACCTCAAATCCACTCCATGCATCTTTATTGGATATGGAGATGAAGAGTTCGGGTACAGGCTATGGGACCCAGAACTAAAGAAGGTTATTCGAAGCAGAGATGTTGTTTTCTATGAAGACCAACATTATGATTTCAAGGCACCGATTAACGAGCAACAAAACTTCAAAGTTCCAGAAATGATATCTAAAACAAAAGATGATGTTCCGACCGATGAACATAATAATGAAGTTGATGATGAAGATCAAGGAGGTGTTGAGCAGGGGGAGCTTCCACCTCTTGATAATTCAGAGTCATTGCCAGATGTTTCTAATGAAGAAACTCAAGTTCGACGATCTGATCGAGTTCGTGTTCCTTCCTCAAGATACCCAACTTCAAACTACATCCTTCTTACCAGCGAGGGGGAGCCAGAGAGCTTTCAGGAAGCTCAATCTCATATTAACAAAGCCAATTGGCAGAAGGCCATGGAAGAAGAAATGAATTTTTTGCAAAAGAATCAAACATATGAGTTGGTGAAACTTCCTAAAGGAAAGAAAGCCTTGAAAAACAAGTGGGTTTTCAAGTTGAAGAAAGATGGCAAAGGAAACATTGTGAAGTACAAGGCAAGACTCGTTGTCAAAGGATTCCAACAAAAGGAGGGAATTGACTTTGATGAGATTTTTTCGCCGGTTGTGAAGATGATGTCGATTCGAGTCGTGCTCGGATTGGTAGCCAGTCTAGATCTTGAACTTGAGCAGATGGATGTAAAAACAGCTTTTCTCCATGGTGATTTGGATGAAGAAATATACATGGAGCAGCCTGATGGGTTTAAAATCCCAAAGAAAGAGCATCTCGTCTACAAGCTGAAGAAGAGCCTTTATGGTCTTAAGCAAGCCCCAAGACAGTAGTACAAGAAGTTTGACTCGTTCATGGCAAGTCACGAGTACAAAAGAACTGATGCAGACCACTGCGTGTACTTGAAGAAGTTTCCAGATGGGAAATTTGTCATCCTTTTGCTCTATGTGGATGATATGTTAATAGTCGGTCAAGATGCAACCATGATCAACAACTTGAAGAAAGATTTGTCTAAGTTCTTTGATATGAAGGACTTAGGCCCAGCTCAACAGATATTGGGCCTGAAAATTATCCGTGATAGAGAATCAAGAAAATTGTTCTTGTCACAGGAGGAGTATGTTGAACGTGTGATTAAAAGGTTCAACATGGAAAACGCCAAGCCTGTTGGCACTCCGTTGGCAAATCACTTCAAGTTAAGTAAGAAAAATTCCCCTTCTTCTGATAAAGAGAAAGAAGAGATGAAGACAATCCCTTATTCCTCAGCCATAGGAAGTCTTATGTATGCAATGGTATGCACAAGACCAGATATTGCTCATGCTATTGGTGTTGTGAGTAGATATCTAGCAAATCCAGGAAAGCAACATTGGGAAGCAGTCAAGTGGATACTGCGATACCTGAAGGGTAGTTCAAAATTATGTTTATGCTACGGGGGAGCAAAGCCAATCGTGAAAGGTTATACAGATGCCGATATGGCAGGAGATCTTGATAATAGGAAATCTACATCAAGTTATGTTTTCACTTTGGCAGGGGGAGCTATCTCATGGCAATCCAAGTTACAAAAGTGTGTAGCACTATCAACAACAGAAGCCGAGTACATTGCTACCGTTGAAGCTGGGAAGGAGCTTATATGGTTAAAACGGTTTCTTCAAGAATTGGGGTTTCCACAAGCAGAATACATCGTTCATTGCGACAGTCAGAGTGCTATGGACCTGAGCAAGAATTCGATGTACCATTCTCGCACTAAGCATATCGATATTCGTTATCATTGGCTTAGAGAAGCAATCGAGAGAGAAGAATTGAAGTTGTCAAAGATCAACACAAATGACAATCCTGCAACATGTTGACCAAGGTGGTGACACAAGACAAACACAAACTATGTGCTGAAATAGTTGGGCTAAGGATTGTTCAACAGAGGCTGGAGGGGGAGATTTGTTGATTTCCAGTCTCCATTCTAGAAGCCACCATTGTTGACAAAGCTTAAGGTGGCAAATTTGATATTCTCTTCCAAGAATTCAATGTGTTCATATACTATAGATTTAGTGGCTAGTTTAGCTATAAATAGAGGCTTAAGTTTCGGTTCTTAGACATCCTAAACATCACAAACACATAGAGTTAGTGAGCATAACACTTAGAGTGTAAGTGTTAGTTAGAGGGTTGGTTTTTTGTAATAGTCGAGTGTGAAAGTTGCTCCTCCTATTGTAATTCTGTTCTAGTGTTGAATAGAAGAGTTTTCCGATCCTAACATCTTCCGCCAATCTTCTAAACCTGCAAACCATCGCGAGACCTAGAACCAAATAACAAATCAATCTCACTGAAGATTCACGCATACCACACACGATGTGTGTGTTCTTCCGAATCAGGTTTTGATTCACGCATACACGCACACACACATGATGTGTGTGTTCTTCCTCTTTTCCATCTGTCGATCATTCTCCCCTTTCCTTTTTGCTGATTTACATGCCCATTGCCCAAGATGAGTGGGATGATACATGTACCGAGAGATAGAGAAAGTGAATAGGTGGGGGTTTGGGGCATTTTTCCTTTTTTTTTAATTATTAAATAATAGGTTAAAAGAAAAATGAAAAAGAAATTGGAAATAGTAAATTGGTCTTTTTACTGGTCAATGGACTATTTCTGCAACTATTTCTGCAAGCTAAATGAAACCTTAAGGATCCATAAATTGATTTTTAAAAAGTTAGACTCTTATTGAAAGTTGGACCAAACCACAGGGACAATTTTTGTAATTTACTCTTATATTTATTATTTTATATTTCAAATAAAAGTATAAACAGTTAAAAAAATATCTTGATTTTTATGATATCCCTTCTTTAAATTAGTGAATATTCAGCAAAGTCCCTATAATCAAGGCTTATCAATGTAATGCCTTGAATTTATTTTTTCGAACAAAAGTAGATGTTTATAGAAAAGGACAATAAACGTGCAATCATTTACACATTTCAGATTTTGTCTGTAACTTTGGTTTTTATGCGGTAATCATCAGAAAAGTCTCGCCTCATTTAAAATAAAGTCATAACATTTTTTGAAAAAATGACAGGATTTATCGTAATAAAATCTTATTGTATTCTCTTTGTTTGACAGAGGGTGTTACGTTACTGCTATGTTATTATATTATATCTATTGAATAATTGGTTTTGTCTTACTATAACATTAAAACATCAATCATAAAATGATGAATAAAACAAACAATTACATCCACACAAAGAACATCCTCTGTCAGACATAGAGAATATATAAGATAGCGATAAGATAACACCCTCCATTAGAAAGAGAGAATATAATAATTTTATCGTAAAAGAAATATCATATGTCAAAAAATATAATGTAATCAGTTGCAGTAAGACAATATCCTTTGTTAGACAAAGAGAATAAAGTAATACCATATTATGGTAATTTCCTAAGTTAGAAAGAGAAATGTAAGATTATAGTATGATAATACACTCTGCCACACAGAGAAAATACCATCTCTCAGATAATACCAACTCTCAGGCATACAGAATAAAATAATACAATATAATACACTTTGTCATTTTCTGCTAAAAAAGACATGACTTTATTGTCAATGAGCCTAGAATATAAGGATTTTCCTAAAGATAACCGAAAAAAATCAATGATTACCGGTTAAAATCCCAAATATGTTAACGATTTTCACTTCTTGTCATTTTCTATAAACAATTGTCGGTATTTCGTCTTTTTCTGTTCAGAAAAACAAATTCATGACTTTATTGTTAAGAATCCTAGAATGTAGGGACTTTATTTAAGATTTACCCTTTAAATTGAGGTAGAAGGTTTGGTTGGAGACTTACCAGAGATGGGTTTCATCAGGCCAATTGGTTTGTGATCTCTAAAATACGGATGTAAATAAGTTTTGAAAGGTTTGAGAATAATTTTAGTGAAATTGAAAGAACCAAAACCAAAAGAATTACACGAATATCAAATTTATGAAGGTTTACATTGTTATCAAAAGAATTAATGAAGCGTAAACATTGATAGAAGAAATATGAAGGTTTATATTGTATATATATATCTATGATAAATTACATTAGAATTACACGAATATAAAATTTATCTAATGAAGCAACAATCAAAGCTTCAATAATCCTCATAAACAATATGGACAAGAATCCTCGTAAACATTATGGATTCTCGTATATATTCAAAAGAATTCAGAAAAAGAAACAAACAAAAACGTATATGATTAGTAATTTTCATACCTTTTATTTTATTTTCTACATCCAAAATCAAGCACGAGTTGGAGCGATGATGGGAGCGGCGGAGGCAGCAGCATTGGAGGCGGCGCCGCCGAGTAACGATAGAAATCCAGTGGCACCAATAGGCTCTTGTTCGTCCAGAAACAGATCCTCGGGAGCCCTGAATGCACCATGAGCACATACGAGTCCCGATCCAACAAGCACAGCCGATATCAGAATTGATCCAACGCTCGTTAAAAATACCACAATGATGCTCAAAACAATCAACAGGCCTAGGGTTTCACGCTCCGAAAACGGACGTCCTAATACCACCAACGGTGGTTCGGTCGGGCGGAAGAGGTAGAGGAAGATCCAGGCGGCGAGAAGGGCAAGGAGTGTAATGAGAGAGAAAGGATTTGTAAGGAGAGAGACTGCGATTACGGCGGCGACGACGGTGAAGTAGTTGATGCGGAAATATGCGTAATTCTTTCTGATCCGTGTTGTAGCATCGGATAGGGATTCAGGTTTGGAGAATGCAGAACGGTCGGCGAGTTCGGACCATGGACGGCGGTCGGAGAGACCGGCGCGAACGGTTCCAGTGACGTGATTAATGAATGCTCGGACAGCAGGGGTGGCGACGGGGGGTTGGGACTGGGACTGGGATTCATCGGCGGGAGCCGTTTTTGCGTTTGAGACGGGGAGGATCGCCGGCGGTGGAGGGGCGGCCATTGTGGGGTTGGACAAAATGGTGAGTTTGTTGCAAAATTGGAGGAAAAATGAGATGGGTATTTGGTTGTTTGATGAAAACGGTTGGGCTCGTGCATTAAGAGTTGTACATAGTATAATATATGTTGTAGGATTGGTACCAACGTGTGAGGAGAGAAAAAGACGGTAATTTTGTGGTGGAAATGATTTCGAACATTTATTATATGTATATGAATTTTGTTACTTTGCGTTCAATGTATGTTTTTACTTTGCCATTGTTTACAAAAGCATAACATCTTTCTTGAATATGAAATTTCACTGATAATTATAGGATTAATTGGTAACCATGTACTATTTCGTGTTGGAATTTGAATCCCATAGGAACGAGAGTTTCCATTGGATGTAGGAATTTGTCATTCATTCTCCTTAGCCATGGAATGACTTAATAGAAGTCATATTGAACAAAAGTTGTATTGTAACACCTCCATATCTAACCTAGTAAACAATATTTCCTCTAATAAAGAACACAACTTAAAAAAAAATCATCAAAATAATTACTTAGATTTCTTAATCTGAAGTCACATAAGTTGTTGGGAAATTTGGGTGAAAATAGGGAATGTTGATGACCAAAATAAATCAGGTAACACTAATCTGATGGATCATGTAGTCACTTTTGGTGATATCTATTTGCTCCATATGCTTGAGATAACGCAAATAATTTCGTACGATAATTCAACAACAAAACACTTAGTGGTGTTTGGTTTTTTTTATAGAATCTCTTTTTGGCCACTTATATCTACTGATGGACAGACATTTATATAAAAGTGCATTTGTTTTTTAGAATGACTGTAAATCTAAAAAAGTCTAACCAATATTTTCAGAAGACATGAAATAAAGCTTCTATTTTTCTTGTAGACATCTTATACCATAAAAGGTCATGCCCCCTATCGGCATGCTAGTGTTCATGAGAGCCCCATCACCACCTCTATCGGTCACGTCGTCGTCTTCGCCGCCCTCTCCTCCACACGTATTGTTCTCTCTTTTCTCCCATGTTCTCTCCTGGTTACGCTGATATTTGTGCTCCTTCTTCCGGTCTCTCTTCACTCTCATGTTCTCTCTTCTCTATGTCAGTCATGCCAGTCTCTCTTCTCACTATCTTGGTCTTTCTTCTCCATTTCTTTGAATTTGACGTCCCTCACTTCTCTCTGCTCTTAGTCTTTCTTCTAGCTTTTCAAGTTCATAGACTATGATTTCATGCTTGACTGGTTTATACATTGGGATATGAATGATGTGAGAATTGATGTTTGCAGTGTTTAATGTAACGCCTCAATGGAAAATCTATTTGAAGACTTGCACAATTAGACATTTTGCCGAATTTTTTAAGAAACTAATGCATAATCCAATGTTAAAGAAACTAATGCACAATCCATCTATTGGGTTTACTGTGTTTTCAAGATTAGGACTTATGTGATGAAATGTTGTTGGAGCACAAGTTGTACAAACCATGGTACACAATAAAGGCAATTTTATCAAGACCATGATGTGGAAATGTTATCATGGACCAAAGCGGATACATGAAACACCATGTTACTAGATTATGTATTAGAAAATATGTAAAAATATTATTGTATATGATATGGTTTTTAATAAAAATTGAATGTTTAGTTGAATCCAGTACTATCATTCTTGCCAATTCTGCGGACATTAAAAAATAATTGTCTTCTTTTTGCATACTATAGACTCCTAGTCAAACATCTTCTACTCTTGATGTATAAAAATTTACAAATATTTTACCTCTTAAAAACAAACAACATTGCAAATTCCTAGGTACGAGAAAAGAAGCAAAATACCATATCCATATAATAATTGTTCAAGATCTTAATATATTCGAAAGTGACGTATAACGAGTATATATACACGTACTATCTGAAAATTAGCAATGTTTCAAAAGTTGCAAGGCACTAGTCGATCAGTCTACTAGGACTAGCGACTAGTCAGCCTAAGCAGAGACTAGCTGGATTACGTAAGTTATAAATTAATCAATCTTAGGAAAATCAAATATGACTAATTAACATCATTGAATGAAGCTCAAAATAAAATACATTCAAGTGTTGAAGAATTATTCAAGTATTTAACACCATAATAAGTTTAAACATGTTCAAATACTAGGTTGTTCCTCGTCTTTGAAGGGTTATGTGATTGAATAATGAAACAAACAAACCCAAGTTGAAGACCAGAAAGGTATTCGAGTGTGTCTCAAATCAATATGTAAATGCAGAATTAAAAGTAAACCAGAGATATTGAATATTGCGTGTATTGCGTATATTCACTGATGAAATTGGGTTATAGCTCAAGTATTACAGGGAACAAATAATATGAACTTAAAACCCTAATTCCTAACCTCAATTTATTAACTCGTTTATTACAAAATGATCAACACTATCTATTTATACTAAACAAAGGACACGATAGTGGATATGAGGATCAATAAGATTATTCCACGTGTTGCACGGGTAGGGGGTGGCATGCATAGTGGCAGGAGGATCGCGTTGCATGGTTCGTACAACACGTCTGACGAAGCAGCAATCGTGCGCACAACATTATCCAAAAACCCTTAGACCACATGGTTTCAGTCGAAGGGGCTAGAATCGAATAATATCGACTTCGACTGACAGAAGATTTTAGCAAAAATACTCGAAGCGCTTCCTTGATGCCTCGGTGTTCGACACTAACAAAAGTCTTTGACTCAACAGTCTTCTCCAAATATATGATATGAACTTCATTAGACTCACAATCAACTTTATTCACTACCTATATACTCTCAAACTTAAATCTTCCTCTAAAGAGTGACTATTGATCCAAAACATCTTCGAGGTCTTAAAAATTCATCGGCTTCTACTGCTTAACTAGGCAGGGGTTAATCACCTAGGTGCCACTTAGTCGATCGCCTACCACTAGGGGCTAGGTAGAGACTATTGGTCGGCTAGTTAGAATTTTTGTAATATTGAATATTGGATACACATGATGAAAATAACAGTTTATGGAAGTTAGATGCAATAATAGAAAGAATCTGACAAGTCAGTTTAAATTTGAGCTAACAAAGTCAACTTGAGTTAATAATGTGAGTCCCACATTAATATTTGACCAATTAACCGAAGTTATCTTCTGACAAGCCAGCTTCAGCAGACCAAAATGAGCTACATGGTGATGCTACCTAAATATCAATACATAGCAACAATTAGATTTTTTTTTCTATCTATCAGATGATCTGATAGAGAGATATCATTTATTACAGTAATATAATATATATATATATATATATATATATATATATATATATATATATATATATATATATATATATATATATATATATATATATATATATATATATATATATATATATATATATATATATATAGGATATATTGAGAACTATAATAATTGTGTGGACGTAAGACCCAATCATAGCCTAGAATCACCAAGGGTAGTTTCGTCAATCGATATTTGAATCAATTAATTAAATTAAAATTAATGCCTATAATTATGATAAATTAATCCATGTAATCATGGTAAACAGGTAAATGTCCTATATTAACTCCTCCATTATCTCAACTTCCATCGCCATCATTAGAATCCGTCTACGATGTGCGTGTCACCACCATCAAAGAACGTCTGCTACATGCTCCAATCATTCTGTCTTCACATACAACAACCGTGACACACCAATGTAGCCCACCACCATCATCATTTCGTATAGCCTGCACCACCGGTGATTCCCCATCAATAGCTTACACCATCGCCAAAATCTCGAAACCCCTTGCCTTGATTCTTCTAGGGTGGAGGCACACACATGGGGATCAATTTTATGGAGACACATGACGTGATTCTTGCAGGTTTATGGATAATTCTTTGTGTAATTAGAACATACAAGAATAGAGAAAAAGCCACAAAGTTTGATTTCAAGGTCATCATTCTAACTGAATTTGGGTAAATCTTTGGGTTGAAATATGGGATCGATTTTTTTGGAGAGATAGGTCATGATTCTTGTAGATTTGGGATAATTCTATGTGCAATCAGAACGTACAAGAATTAGAGAAGAAACCCTAGAGTTTAATTTCAACACAGTCATTCTTACAGAATGTGATTATGACAAAACATTATTATGACAGAATGTGTTTTGAAGTCAGTCATTCTAATAGAATGTGATATCAGCTTCTACTATAACATTCTAATACAATATTCTACTCATTTTAGTCATTCATATTTTGAAACTCTAGATTGTAAATATGTTTACATACAAAACTATTACAACTTTGTCTATGTACTTCATTCTAACAAAAAATGTAAGTATGGTTTTGTATGGTTTTCTAATTCATTCTAAAAGAATGTTTAACTTACTTTCATATAAATATGATTTTGTATGATTTTGTAATTTATATAATTATGATTTTGTAATTCATTCTACTAGAATGGTTAACTTACTTTCAAATTTACAGTAGCATTTTATAAGAATACTGGTCATTATGATGTATGCTTTTGTAGTTCATTCTAATAGAATGTAAGTGATTAAGAACTCAGAATAAGAATCGAAATTAACTATAAAAATTTATTAGAATTATAACAAAATTGAAGTTTGAATTTAAAAATAAATTTATTAAATTGATTAGCATTACTATCGTTCTATTATTACTATTTTTAGGGAGAATTTCGTTTATTTCCTTACAAAGCTTCGTAATTACACGTTTATGCTTATAAACTTTCAAATTACGTGTATATCCTTGTAAACCTTAAAAACTCACTTATATATATCCAAAAATTAGATTTTAATATTAATTAAACATTTTAAAATTTAAAAAATTGATTTTCAACTAAACTCCAACCAAATCGAAGGAGATCAAATCACTTACCATTATGTAATCACGTTTAGTGGTAAATCACGAAACACAAAGTTAAACACCAAAAGTCAATGAAGAAACCCACGTTTTGGACCTAAAACCTCATTTTTAGGATTTTATTTCTCAATTTTTATACTCACAAAAACAAAAAACCAAAATATATTATCTAATATTGACCAAAAGAATATAATAATTTGTTGTTTCCCTACAAACTACCAATTCAGATCCTACTGATTATAAACTTGGTATTATATTCATATCTTCATATCTTCTAGTATCTTTTGCAAACATTGGAGTTTTTTAAAAAATGAGAGAAATAAAAACCGTTTTTTGTGTAATTACGAAGCTTTGTAAGGATATAAAAATCAGTTTTTTAAATTTTAAAATGGTTAATTAATATTAAAATATAATTTTTGGATATATATAAGTGAGTTTTTAAGGTTTACAATGATATATACGTAATTTGAAAGTTTATAAGGATATACACGTAATTACGAAGCTTTGTAAGGATATAAACGCAATTCTCCCTTATTTTTTATTATTATCATTGTTATTTATTTTCTTATTATAAGTATCAATGTTTTGTGATTATACTTGTGTCATTGTTTTTCTTATTTGTGGTTATATATGTGTATTTTATTCATAACTATATCAATGAACATAATTCACATGATATTTGTCATATCATATAAAGATTCATACGATATAGTTCCCAAATATTATCAAACTAGGCTGATACCAGTTGCGGAAGGCTTTAGAGGCCTAGGGGGGCCATGGCCTTCCTGGTTTTTTTTTTGCTTCTTAGCTACATATATATTATATATATAATATTAATCGTGAGTTTTATTAGGAATGGCCTCCCCTTTTTTCTGCATCTTAACCACGTTGATCTTGAATTTTATAAATAAAAAGATAACCGTAATCAAATACAAACACAACCAATAAATATTGAAGTATCCAATCTACAAAGTTTATCTCAACTAGATCTATAAAACATTTCAAAAACCCCCAAAAAAATAACAGTTTCCGTCGGACCGCCTCCTTTATTCGGCCTCTATCGCTGATCACCGAAGGACCGAAGTCGTTGGCTTGCTATTACCATCAGACCGCCTCCTCTACTCTTCGGTTTACATTTGTAGACATTGTTGTTGCTGTTGAGATTGTTGCTACGGAAAGAATTGTCGGAGATCGGACTTTTTGTAGTTTTGTTGCTATAGTCGGAACCGTCGTCCGCCGGTAATCTCCTTTCTGGTTATTCTTCTTCCGATGGGTTTGCAAAATTGCAATTGCATTTTTGTTTCACTGTAAGACCCGTATCCTGATTATAACATATACTTAAAATAAGAGTGTTAGGAATTATATGATTTTTGGTAGTTATAAAGCTAAGAAAAACTTAAGTTACAATTTCATATGAAAATCAGCATTTTTTGTCGTTTTTAGAAAAATCATAATTAATTCTAGGAACATTGTTTGGACCTCAAACTAGTGCACAAAGTTTACAAATTGAGTCTAGTACAATTCTTAAAAATAGTTGTAAGCTTGAAAGTGGAGTTATATATGGTTAAAAATGCAATCTTCACTAAGTAGTTCGAAATTGACAGATTAGATAGTCTGTTTTCAAAAAATCATAATAAATCATAGAAAAATCGTATAAATACATACCATACATCCCTGGAAAGGTATTGAGATGAATTTTCTGAATATCAAATAAAAACGTGAATTTAATTGGTTTAAGATCGGCTAAACCAGTCTTGAACAGACTGATTCTAGAAGGCCTTTAATTTCAACAAAATTATATTATTAAAATCTTTTGTCAAAAGTGTCATGCCATTTTTTATTCAAGAATTCAAGTATAAATACCCCCCAAAACATCTCATAAACCACACCAACAAATATCAATCCAATATATAGAGGTTTCTAAGCACTAGAGTGTAAGAAGTGAGCGGAAGGAAGCTCAAAAGCCTAGCGAAGAAGTTATAGGTTCCGACGACTGGTCATAAGGTAACTACAAACCTTTCTATAGCTTAATTAGGTATTGTAAAATAATTTTTGTGTTAAGAAGTAGAATATGTAATAAGTATAACATATTCATTTCTAACAATAGTAAACAAAAACCTTAAAATGTCGTTATTATAACAATTCATAATTCCGAAAATAATACCGATTGATTTACTTACGAGGACGGTGACTATGCCGATTACTTGGGATCTGGTTGTTAGATTTTCCGAAAGGCTAAAATGCTGAAAGGATCCTGCCACCCCATCTAATCTTCTACCTGGCCGTTCTTTACTTGATAAATTATGGAGTATCATGTTGGAATTATTGAAGGGTTTAACGATGCGACTATAATATAGTTAATGATTAAGGAATGATAGATTTCTTATTATGTTAACAGTTAAAGTTGAAGGAAATACAAAGCCGAGAAAGATAAACAATATAGTCAACTATAATCAGGTGAGTCTTCTCACTATACTATAGGTGATATTGCATGCGTAGGAAGGAAGATATGTTAGAATAAGGGGATCTTACATGTTATGGTAATTGTATGAATTATTGATATGATAATGATTGTTTGTGGACGGAACGGGATAGCCCGCGAGCCAATAGGCGGAACGGGAATAGCCTGCGAGTCATTAGACGGAACGGGAAAATCCTGCGAGCGATAAGACGGAACGAGAACTGCTCATGAGTCTTCAGGCGGAACAGGGATAGCCCGCGAGTCTCACAGACATATGAATGGTTATGATGTGTTCTATGTTGTGTGATGGATCGTATGGTATTTTGAGGAACTCACTAAGCTCTGTGCTTACCCTTTCCCTATATAAACTACTGTTTCAGGTACATCAGGTACCATGGATGGCAAGGCGTGACGTGTATACACTGTGCTGCTTCATTGGAGGACTGTTTTTGAATGGATGTTCCGCTATGTTGTGATTTCATTAACTTTTGTTAATCCTGGGATGTTTTCATTAAACTTATAAGTTATGGAATTTTATGAAAATTAATTAAGTGACTTTTCTTATATTGAAGTGTTCGTTAAATTTTTTTTTTTAATTTTACCCTAAAATTTTGGGATGTTACATTCACTCTCTAAGTTTCAAGTTTATTGTGGGTTATTGACTTAGGGGCCGTTTGGATGTGCTTATAAAAACAGCTTTTTGATTTATTGACTTTTTGGAAAAGTTATAAGTCATAAGTAAGGGTCTCCTTACTTATTAAAAACTGCTTATTTACCTTTGGTAAGGGCAAATAAGCAGTTTTTAATAAGTAAGGAGGCTCTTACTTATGACTTATGACTTTTCCAAAAACCTAATAAGTCAATAAGTAGTTTTATAAGCACATCCAAACGGTCCCTTTGTGTTCTTTACGTTGTAAATAAGCAAGACTTTTAGAGTTTTAGGCACAGTACTCTAGTTATAGTCATAGTACACTAGTTATAGTCTTTTCAATTACATATAGATAATAGGAATAGACTTAAATACCCCTTGGCTATTTGATATGATACATCACACGAGAGCAACAAAACCCTTTTTGTTTTAAAATTGACCTAACACTTCCCAGAAAATGGAACTTGATTTTTTTACCTTTTCTAATATGATACAAAACAATAGCACAATTCTAAACTACTCATTGGTTTTGTATTTTGAAAGGGAACTTTCCAAAAGATTAGTTTAGAGACAATTGTGCAAGACTTTAAAGAAGCAAAAGATCGGCGAGTTGCACTTTAATAAACGATGTAAAAATATTTCACATTAATTGATTTTTTTTGTTTTTAAATTTCATATTGTTAAAACAAATCAACCTTGTTTATATCATTTGATGTTTTAGTTTTGGCCCCCCGGTTCTAATGTTTGTGTTCCGCACCTGGCTGATACACTCAAGCCAATTCGTTTGCCAAATCTAATGCATGTGGACGTAGCATGACGATCATGCTTGGTTTGAGACAATGACTTAGTGAATGGATCATCTATGTGCCCTATCCGATGTAACTCTATTAACTATAATCTCTCTTTTGGTAAGAGCCTGGGTCCTAACTGTATACAAGAACCGTCTCTGTTAGTTTGGAAGCTAGGATTAGTGTAATTCTTTACATTGAACTCTTCCATACCACAATGGATTAAGAACATTACTTACCTTTTTATTAAATATTAAATATATTTCTTGACTTTCATCCATTGACTTTTGTCATTTAGCCTACTTTCAACTCGTCATGCTTAAGGCATACGATACATAGGTTTCACACATAATATGTTCATCCCTTAGCAAGTGCATATGGAACTCAATTCATCATATCTAGAACCTTAGTAGAACTAGGACTCTAAGTTTCATTTAGTTTTAAACCTTGATATCGAGACTTGAATCCCTTTTTTGGAATATTGTGTATCTAGATTCTATCTATGCATGCACTTTGGTTTATCCCAATGAGGTATTCAACTCTATCTCTATAGATCCTAATGCGTTATATGTATCATGTCTCTCTTTGTCATTTGTAACATAAAAAATCTCAATAATTTTATATTTATCATGGTAGATACATTATTTTATTGAGAAATTTGTTATCTATATATAACATTGGGTAGACTTCAATGCTCCTACTAGTTCAGACATATATATAATGCTTATCTCTGTTTCTCAAACAGTCAAACTCTTTGACTTTTTCATTGGAACATAGATTCCAACTTCGAGACATTTTTTTAAGTTCATAAATTGACTTCTTAAGCTTACACACTCTATTATGATATTTGGACTGTAAAACCCCCTTTGGTTGTATCATATACACATCCTCTAAAAGTGTTCTATTAAGGAAATCGATTTTTATATATCATTTTCCATGTTTCATAATCATGAAACGCTGCTATGGTAAACAATATCCTAATAGAATTGCCACTGACGAAAAAGTTTTCTCATAATTAATACATTGAGTTTAAGTATAACTCTTTACCACCAATCTGGCTTTATACGTGTGTACTTTTTATCCATGTACTTCTTCTTCTTGAAGACCCATTTCGACCACAATGGATCCAATTCAATAGATGCATTGGTTGGAGGAACCAGAGGAAGAGCTTCATTCAGGGGCAGCTTTTCCCGAAGGGCTTCCTTTTTTATCTAAGCGACTAATAGGCTTGGGTGGCTAGGTCCGCCTCAATCGGCTCCTTTAGGGATGGATTTTTCATATCTAAGGGTAATCCTCAAAGAATGAATCAAATCTAAGCAGTTAGGCCCTGTTAGTTTATCCCTTGAGAGGATTTGCAATAGTGAGAAGTTTGTAGATGAACTTTCATTTGGAGACATCTATAAAGCTTTAGTTAGTTTTATGAATCCTTAAAATAATTACCTAAAATATTTAATTAATGCTAGGACTCATATTTCACTTTCAAGTTTGTGAAGAGGGATGTTATAGTCACACCAAAAAGTTTAGGTATGCAATACGCTTTTCCAATTTCAGTATCTATGATACTCCTAGATCTTTTAGGATTTTATTGCATTATGTTAATCACATGTTTAATCCATATATGTTCATCCTTACCCATGACAAGTATATTGAGGATCACAAGTTTGGATGGCAAATCAATCATGCGAGACCACATGACACCCAACCTTAGATTACCGAGTTATCGCAAGTGTCCCATTATTTTGGCAAAAACCTAACCGATGTGTTAGCTATGGCATTACCCGCCGAAAGGTTAATAGTTAAATGTGTTGTCTTACATGAGCAACATAAGATTTACATTTTTACAAAATGGATTTTTGTTTTATTCATTTAAAACAATTTAACTTACTTTTGGTTTGCAATTTATTTTAAAATATTTGAATCATTTTATAAACTCTTATAAAAGCCAATTTTGTTTGCGATATATTTTGTTAACTTTTAACAACTTGTGTTTGTGTTCCAATTCTATTTTAAACAACCATGCAACAAAATAAAACAATCACAACACATGCAAACAATAACGGTAACACATGCCTCAATCCTATGTGTTTTTCCCTTGAGACAAAACATGAAAAACATTGTCATTTCTAAGGACAAAACAACCACGTGTATGCTCGTCTCCCACTTGCTTTGTCACCAACTCTTGATGGCCGGTGGAACTCCATGAGGCTCCAATCTCCATGGTCCTCCTTTGGTATCCTCTTGTATTCTTTTATTAGAATTTTCTATTCTTGTACAAATTTCCTAACTAAACTAATAGAATACAATTTAAAATGAAATTTACTTTACAAAAGAATAATCAAAGTTACATATAGGTCACAAAGTACAACCCATTAAAACCAAAATACCAAATACACATAACAAACTCAAGTCTAGTGAGGCAATATGTTACCAGATTCATACAATTAATAACATATATATTATTTGAACTTAAATTGCAAATTTATATCATTAAACTTAGTTTTAACAATCATGAAATTGCAAACAGGTCATATACAATTTTTTATGGTTTTCATGCCAAAAAACTATCTAAACAAATGTATCATAGAAACCAATACTCATTCAGATCTATATAAACTTATATTATGACAACCAATTTTTGCAAAACCTTTGTATTGCATGGAAGCTCAAAATTGTGAACTTAGTATGCTTGGTCACAAAATTGTAACCATGCAAGGTGGTTAAAACTTTGAGCCTTCTTCCATTAAGTCACAACCGAGAGTTTGCAAGAACAAAGGAATCATGAGTTGCATGTTTAAATCCAAAACATGCAAACCCTAGAACCATATATGTGCAAACCCAATTTTAGAAACCCTAGTTTTCAAACCCTAATTTTATAAAACACTAGTTTTTTAAACCCCTAATTTGAAAACCCTGGTTTTAAGTCCATGACAGTTGTTTGCACACTCAAAACTGTGAGTTCCATGCTTCATGTTTAAACCATTCAATTCATAAAATAAACCATGCAACACAAACTTTACAAAACTCTTGGTCACAAGTGTGTAAAAAATGAACCAGTGGCTCTAATACCACTGTTGGAATATGTTGTAAATTAAAAAAATTAAAACATATAATTGTTGGATTAAGTGTCTAAGTCATGACTATAATTTAGGAATATACTTGATTGACAGCAGCACGGTCCTTTTGGGTTGCCCTCAAAACCTAGCAGAGGACAAGATGACTTAAAGAGAGAGAGAAATATGATTTATTAATATATTATGAGAATAATATATTAATTAGAAATCATAATATTTAATTAATAATTGATCAGAAATTAATTGGATTTAATTTTAGGATTAATTAGATTAATTAAAAATGCAGGGGCTGAATTGTAATTGTTCAGTAGTTGAGCAATAGAAAATTAGGGTTGGCTTGGTGGGTTGGACGAAATCAAGGCCTAAGGCCTTTAGGGTTTCGAAATCCACATAAGGAATTGGCATTGTTTATGGCAGTGATAAGTAGATTCAGTTATATGATAAAAGGCTTATCATATCAGGATCTTAATAAGGGAGTTATACTCCTTATTGGTTATCACCTGGAGGCTATAAATAAAGGCCTCCTCCACCCCTCATAAGCCACGAAATTATAAGGGTTTCTAGCCTTCTCCTCTATTGTTTTCTTGCTTGCTTGGTTCTGGATGTGAGCCATTAGAGGCACGACACTTGTGGTGCTTGCTTCCAAAGCATTAAAGGTATGAAATTCTAAACTTTTTTTTAGAATATAATTTTCATTATATACCTTTAGTTCTTAGTTATAGATTCAATATAGAAAAACATAGATCCTTATTAGGGTTCATGTGTATTTAAGATTTCAAGTTCATACTTTGCGTAAAACCCAACAATAATGACAGCGGAAGCAACAAAACATATTCCATCATGGATCACAGGTTCATGGCTAGATGTAACACAAACATTGAATGACAAAAGTAAACATACACTTGTAGACTTTGATTATATCTTCTTGTTGTATAGATGAACGAGGATCCAAACTAGAATCCCTCGGATGTAGTCACACCAAAGAATGAGATCAAGCAAGGTTAAACACGACCACCACCTTCAGATTTTCAAGTCATGTCCACTAAACCCTAATCAGCTAGGGTTATGCTATGAGCCAAGAAGAAGAGGTCGATAAGTAGAGTGTAACACCCCAAATTCTGAGTAAAATTTTTTCTTATTTTCTTTTAAAACAAAAACATAATTTATTATAAGTAAAAACACATCCAATGTTATCAACAGAAATCAGAGTAAACTTGTCCCAAAATCATATATTAAAATAAATGATATCTAATATAATGAAATTTCCATAACATGAGATGCATCACCGTTATGTCGAGCTCTTCACCTTATCAACTGAAGTACCTGAAAACATTTTAAAATCAACGGGTAAACATAAAGCTTAGCGAATTCCCTAAATACCACACATGCAACGCACATCAACAACAAGTCATCAGGACACGACAAGATCCTATCTGACTTATTGCCGGGACGCGACATCCTCTTACCTGGTATATGGCACACATGTGACACGAAAATATCCTACACGTCTTACTATCAGGACACAGACATCCTCCTACCTACGATACATCGCCTGTGGGACACGACATCAGTACTGTCCAACCCACAATCGTAAACACAATCACAGTCATATGAACAAATAAAAAAACTGTAACCAATCATACAAGCTGCCTAAGCATGCAACATCATACAGTAACAAGAGGATACTCACCTGTCTCAAACACGTGTAAATATGTGCTAATATCCCAACCCTTGCTTGGGGAATTACCTAAACCCCAATTACACGGTCATTTTACAACCACATTCCACATTTTCACTGGTTTGACTACAACGTAAGACTAGTCAGCTAAAGCTTATGGCCACAAGGCTAACACTCAGCCAAAAGTCATCATTAGAGCTGATAGCGGAGCTATCAGACTCTTGTAGCGTCGCTAAGGCAAAGTCAGGTTACAAGGTCTAGCCCGAGTTAGCGGCGCTATCCAAGAGCATTAGCGGCGCTAACTTCAGGAAGTCCAAAAGCTCCATTAAGCTCCTAATTAGCGTCGTTAACTCCATGAAGTCCAAAAGCTCCATTAAGCTCTTAACCGATTCAACCAAAGCCCATAGTTTTCCAGAACTCATCCATGAGACCGGAGGCTCACCTTTCAATCCATCATTCAGACATGTATGTCCAAAACCCTAACCCTAACCCTAAAACAATGATAATTCCATTAATCTAAGGTAAGGCTTAAAATGGACAGATGGTAAGGTCTAGATTACGAATTCAAGTTCCAGAAAAGTGTTCATGGGTAGGTATAAGGTCTGGAGTCCTTCAAATTCCAACCATGGCATAATAACATGATATAATGGGGGACCAAGTTCTTCGTCGAGTCCCTCTTAGGGCGGGGAAGCTGGCAGCTCCTGCTGAGCTTGGTCGCGAATGAGGGGAGTAGTGACCCCTCGTTAGCAAGTCAAACGACCGATGTGGCAGTGATTCAGAGAAAGGACTCAAAGCTTTTTTATGTCTCCTTCACAAATCTAACATAAACCCTAACAAAACGATCATAAAATCATAACAACGGTTTAGATGACTTACCATGGTCCCAAGCTTCAAAGAAAAGGTAGGGAACCCGATTGGACTTGATGCTACAACTCCACAACACCTTCTTCCTTCTTTGAATCTTCTATAAGCAAGAGAATGGTAAAGAGATGGGTTAGAATTCGTCAAGGTCGCTCCAAGGGCTTTGAGGATCGTCAAGAAATGAACCCTCAAGGCTAGGGCTTTAAATAGATGTGGGAAAACGTTATTAAGGTTTTGGATCGACGAAGCATAATGTCGCTAACCATGGGGATTAGCGGCGCCATCGCCAACGATCCACCTAATTTACTTTGCTACACATAGTGTCGCTGACCCCCAAGCGGCAGCTCCGCTATGTGTCTAGGATCAAAATTAAAACTTAAACCTTAGGAATGTACCTGGAAACGGGTCTTACATGAAGGAGGGAGGAGGATGCCGAGAGTGAAAGATGGTCGAAAGGGAGCGCAAGATCATGAAAGAGAGATAGAGTGTGTGTGTGTGTGTGTGTGCGTGTGTGTGTCTATGTGTGTGTACGTGTGGCCAAATGGAATGTCACATCTATGGTTTGCAGCCCTAGTTTATCTAGTCATTATCGTTTGGAATAGATATGTCTTATCCTTATCTTGAATTTGAATCCAAATATTTTCACTTCTCATCCATTGGGTTCTATAGGTTTCCAATTAACTCATCATAAAATAATAGGTTAACAAACTAGGCCCTAATTATCCTCATTTTGTCATTTTATGCTCTAGTAATATCTTGCGTGTAACCCGGAAAGACCATGTTATTGATAGTAATATCACCAACTTGTTATGACTATAGACATATATCCAACACAAGGGTATTAAGGCAAAGAGCAATCGTGTAAAAGGAAATCATTCAACGGCCACTTAAAAGTGTGATCGAGTTAGATGTGGTTGAGTCATTAAGAGGCGCAAAACAAAACAGTATGAATATCTAAGAGATTCAAACCCAACATCTTAATAGAACAATTAAGAGGTGAAAGAAGCAACCCTTTAATGTTTAATGATTAAGATGTTGCTTCTTAATGGAACCATTAGAAGGCTTATCTAACAACTCTAATCAAAAGCCAATCAACTATTCAGCGTCAATATTGTCGTATATTTTTGAACACGTAGGCGTATATGAGAAAGAGGCATCAAGGTTATGTTTTCGAAGATTGACATCTTTCTTTTATCTTAACACCGTCGCCTAGATGTAACTACACCGTCCTCTTCTTCATCTCCAAACATAACCTTGATGCAAGAATAAATGAGGGATGAAATCGAATATTTTTTAAAGTAGTGGAACATAGTTGCATAAGTTAGATACCTTAGGGGTAAACATGTCAATCTTGGAAAAGATAACCTTGATATTCCTTTTCTACCTCCCTCTCGCAGACACCCACATAGTCAAAACCTTCCGCCATGGACATCTCCTTACAGAAGATTCAAATCAATGGCACAACCCTTGCTTCCTTGATCCAACGTGTCTCCTCCTCCGTCGGCGATGTCGACGGCCTACTATTCGGCCGTGTAACTCACATCACCCCTGTAACTCTCTCCGACGATTCTTCCGCTTCCGCCACTGCCACCACCTCCGATCAATCAACTCTCATCGCCACCGTCACCTCATTCTACTCCTTCACCTCTACCTCCACATTTTATTCCCCCTCCGGCCACCTCGACACACCAACACTCAACAACCTTCTCTCCACTTCCTCATCCTCCGACGATCGCCTCATCGGATGGTTTTCTGGCCGCCGTAAAACACAACTCCGGCCATCCATGAGGGAAAGCTCCGTCACCTCTGCTCTCTCATCCAATATCCAGTACTCCTCCCAAATCCAAAATTCCCCCAAATCTCATACTTTCCCCCCTTGCATCTTCTTCCTCCTAACGACGCCCTTCCAGGACCAATTAATCCACACTCACGAATACAAAGCCTTTCAATTCCAATCATCAACCGATTCCTTCGAGCCCAAAACCCTAGACGTGGTGAATTTAGGTCCAGCTTTCCGGGGTCATTACGGTGATTTCACACCCAAATCCCCATTTCCCGATCTGCCATTCCAGGTTAAGGGTTTAAATTGCGAGTCTATGGTTGAAGACGTGGGTAAAAAGGAGAAGGAAAAGTTCGAAACATTATGTGATGAAGGATTCAAAATCGAAAGATTGAAAAATTTAATGGGTTCACAGGCATCTAATTATACTGCGGAATTGGAGGAGCTGTATAACAATATGCTTAAGAAATTGAATGGATTGGCCAAGCTTGTTGAACAATCGTCTGCCAGGGTTCTTGAACAGGTCAGTTTATGTATTCAATTCTTATAAGCATTTCAAATTGATATTCTTATCTCCAATTAATGCTTTTTCTTGAAATATTTTCAGGAAAATCATAACATGAAGTTGAGGTATAAAGTTGCAGGATTTGAATAGTGGCTTTGAAGATCATTATGTGTTATTTTTTCTCCTTGAGGTAATCCTTGATTCATTTAGACTTTTATTCTAATCTTGATTAGATGGATGGTATCTGAGGAAGAAAGTGATTAACATTTTTAATCATAGCCATTTCTTCTTTTGTAATGGGACAGTATATGTTAGGTGCTTAGGGCTAATTGCAAGAAAGGGCAACATCATTTATTTGTGTATTATAGCATCGTACTTTCATTTTTTTTAAAGCATTGTACTTACAGATTTTTTTCTTAGAGTAAATTACAAATTTTTAGTACTAAATGCCATATTGATTTTTGGATATTGTCCAAAAAAATTCAAAATTCCTTTTTTGGCCCTATTTCACTGTTTCGTAACACTTTTATTCCATTAAACCTTGAAAACCTAACTAGTATTACTAAAAGAAACCTGGACAAAGGGATAAAATGGTCATTTTACGAGGGCTTAACACCCATTTCTAAACTGCACCTAACTCATGGACTTAAAACGTTCAGAAACATTGAAATAGTGACATAAATGCAAAAAGATTCGTTTTTGGACCATATCCAAGAAGATTGTAAATTTGTAATAGCATAGGGACCAAAAGTGTAATTTACTCTTCTACTTATCAAGATATAGTACTTTGGAAAATCTACCTAATTTTAGCATTGTGCTTTCAATTTCTTTTTTGTATCAATACATCATCCTTTTAAAAAATCTCTACCCACTTACATTGCTATAATTGGGTAGATTTCTCAAAGTACAATGCTGTAATTGGAAAAAAAAACTGTCTTTTTTGTTTCAGGTATGGCAAAGTGAATTGAAAGCAGAAGTTGGTCTTGTAAAATTTTAGTTATGAAGCAGCTGCTGTTTGTTTTGGTTGCTTTGGGGATTGATGATGTGTATAAGTTATGGATTGTATTTTTAAACCATCAACAAGTTTTTAATATCATGATTTGAAGCCATTCAATGTCGCAAAAGGATGTTGATTTGAATGTTAGGTGGGAAATTGTTTCTTGTTGTTGGTTTTTTGCAAAAATATTTATCTTATTTTTGGTGTTCTTGATTCCACTTATGGCAATGTGATGGTAATTTAACACAAAGATACACAAAAAACAATGTTATGAAAGAAAAATTCATGAAAAATTCAACACCATATAAATAATTTTCATAGTATTTTTAGAAGTTATTTAACAACTAGTGTTTCAATAGTCCGTGCGATGCTGCGGAAGCCCGGTATAATGAAAAACGCAGCTCGACAAAAAGAATTATGTAAGGGACGAAAAATAACTTTAAAATATAATAAGGGACCGGAATCGTAACTTACGAAATACCAATAATATAACTTTATAATAGGGATGAAAATAATTAATTTGAAATTAGTTGAGGGAAAAAAATATAAATATAAAAGTTTGCTATAAAAAGAATCAAAATTGCTATTTCCAAATACAATCTTATTTATATCTTGTATCAAATGTTTTATCAATAATACTATTATCTTAATTTAGTAGTTATGATTCTGGAAAAAGTAAATTTGAATAATATATATATATATATATATATATATATATATATATATATATATATATATATAATGAAAAGTTTGGAAACAAACCTACTAATATACATGAAATTAGGAAACTATAATTGATAAAATTCATAAAGATGTCTCTAATGGAATTCATAGAAAGATAAAGAACATAATATTTGATTTTCACCTTTTTAGGGTGTCTTAAATGGTAAAATATCATTATAAAACTAGGTACACATCAAATAGATTACTTGTTATAATATCAATGCTTTAAAACTAGATAAAAGTAAAACAATGCTTTTGTAATAAATTATGTAACAAATCTACAACATTAACATTCATTACATATGAGAATTCTACTACAATGTATATAACAAAGAAAAAAAAAGATTTTCATTTTACTTTCTTCAATCTTGTAAAGTCATGGTTAATTAAGAAGTTGTATGTATGTGTATAGTTTTGTTCAATCATCCACTTGTGCTCTTACACTCTTGTACTTCAAATTTGTGTTCTTTTAAGGCCCCCTTTGATGTTTTCCATTTGTGTTCTTGCATGGTCGCTTCAAATACATGTTGTATCTGAAAACCCTAATTTTATGCTTGAATTTGCTTCATACGATTCTTGTGAAACCCATTTATAGCAACGTACTTTGCTTCATATGAAGATTTTTAAACATAACTCATCGGTTGTCTTGTTCGGTTTTAGAATAAACAAGTTTCCATGGTCCTTTTTTTGTTCCTAACCTGAAAAATAATTTACATCAAATCAAGAGGACTATTTAGGAATTATTTATTTATAGCAAAATACAAAAAAAAAAAAAATCCCTAATATTTTCACCATTTTATCGATTTAGTCCTATAACCTTTTTTTCCCAACTCCTCTCACGTTAAAACTAATAAACATTTTTTAAATTGATGAGTATTTTGGAAATTGTTTGTTAGAATGTAAGGGTAAAACGGTCATTTAGAGTCTAATAAACATTTTTTAAATTGATGAGTATTCTGGAAATTGTTTGTTAGAATGTAAGGGTAAAACGGTCATTTAGAGTCTAATAAACATTTTTTAAATTGATGAGTATTCTAGAAATTGTTTGTTAGAATGTAAGGGTAAAACGGTCATTTAGAGTCTAATAAACATTTTTTAAATTGATGAGTATTCTGGAAATTGTTTGTTAGAATGTAAGGGTAAAACGGTCATTTAGCGTCTAGAAAAGAAATAAATCTTGTTACGGAACACTTTATCCAGACATCAGATTTAACGGGAATAAAAAGAAACAACCCTCATAAATCGATAAAATGGTAAAAGCACAAGGGCGTTTTGGTAATTTGCAATATCAAATAACTTACCTCCAAATTCCAGCCATTACTCTCAATGTCATAAATAAAAATAATCCGGTCCAAACTCCAGGAAGACCGAATTTAGGAACAACAAGAAGAAAAAACAATGAAGTTCCTAATCCAATAACCACCTTCAAATTTTACATCAAATACAAAAAGTGAGAATCTTTTTTTTTTTTTTAAATCAAAAAATAAAAATAGCAATGTACTTAACTTACCATGGAATATGAAGCATATCCAAAATCTGAAAGTCCATAATATAAACCATCAAGAACAAATGCTATAGCATTCATTGGTTGAGATGCTGCTACAAACTATATAATAAAATCAAATTAGGACGACTCTAATATTAAAAATATTTGAGAAAATAAATAAAATAAAAGTTTCTTACCAATGTACCAGACCTTGCAATATTTAAAACTTCTGAATCTGTGGTAAATAGGAAAGATAATTCTCCAAACCCTAAAAACAATATTAAAGCCAAACTACCTCCTGCTATTAACCCAATCTAAAGTCATAAATAATAATATTATTATCAGTTTTCACACAAAAATCTTTAAATAAATTAAGAACCAAAAAAGAATATCGAGACAAAAAAATAATAAATAAATACAACACTAACCTTTAAAACTCTGTATATTACTCTTTGTGCTTGACCATAGTTCCCTTGTGAGTAACTACTAGCAAGAATCGCCTATAAAAAAAATAAAATTATATAAAAAAAAAAGCTTCCATCATAATCCTATAAAATAAAATAAAAAAAATATAAAATTTTTTTATTACCTGTCCTGAAAGTGCTAAAGCATCAGTAAGCAAAGAAAGAGCCAACCAAACTTCTAAACAGATTTGGTGGCCAGCCATGGCCACTGGCCCTTCTTTTGCCGCCATTGATGTTGATAGTGTCATAGTTACAAGTACAGCAAAACTCCTCCACATTAAAAGCCCACCTTAAAAAACAAAAAGACAAATTTGCCCTTGTTTACTTTTTCCTTTCATGAACCACACTTTTTTGGTCCCACTGACACAAGTCTTGGTTCCAGTAGTCCAAATGCAGTACAAGTACAACATGTTGTACTGTGTTACAGTTACAGATTTACAGTACAACATGTTGTATCGTACTGTAGTCTGTAGTCTGCAGTACAATGCTGTTGTATTGTACTGCAGTGTGGGAAAAGGAAGATGTACCGGATTTTAAGTATCGAGTGATTTTTTCGCTGTCTATATTTGGAGTAACGAGTACTACTTCTTGATTTAGCTTCCATAGTAGGATGAAGGCAATAAGATATCTGGATATAATTTGAGATTTAAAAAATGAGAGAAATTTTGAGGGGTTATTATATAAATTTTAGTAATTTTTGAAATTGAAAATGGAAAACAATTAGAAAGACGTACTCAGAAATTACCGTCGCAATTGCAGCACCACCAATGCCAAATCCATAAAAGAAAATCAAAATTGGATCCAATATTGCATTTATTAAGTTTCCAGCAGCTGTAATAATTTCCATATGCAAAAAAAATTCAGTTATAATTATGTTTAGTTCTTTTATTTTTGTGAATAGAAAATTTATAAGTTATAGTTACAAAAACTAAAAAAAAAAAAAAAGAAACTATAATAAGAGCTCATTAAAATCAAAATAAGATTATTATTATACTAATATAATAATACTTACCAATGGCATAAAGAGGAGTTTTAGTATCCTTAAATCCACGAAAAGTTCCTTGTGCAGCTAATGCTAATACAATTGCTGGAGCACCAAATGCCCTTATTGAAGTAAATTGCTCTGCTGGCACTCTCATTGGTGAATCCTGAAAAAAAAAGAATACCAAATATGCCCTTTTTCAATTACAATGTAAACAAATGACAAGTTAAAAGAATATGATGAATAAGTGTGTAAATAGCTGTAAAAGACGTACAACAGGTATACCCATGGTGTTCAATAGTAATCCAGAACCAAAAAAAAGTGCAATGGTTTCGATAATGCCAAAAGCAGAAGCTAGGGCTAAAGAAGTTGAAACTGATGGAAGAAATTTCTTCTTATGGCCACCTAAACAGAAAAGAAAGAAATCTGTTAAACGGTATATGAGTGTTTATTTTTGAGTTGATGTAGAAAGAATGACTGAATAGAAAGAGGTCATGAAGAAGAGGCTTTCTAACTTTCATTAATGGAATCGTCATCACCATTGACTAATACTGCTTGTTCTTCAGCAACAAAGGATGTTGTGATATTGAGAAGAGGAATATTGAACAATTTTGCCACCAGATTGAATATTGATATAGAAACACCAACAGCAGCTAATTCAGCAGATCCTGTAACAATGAACAATGAAAAACATCAGATATGTATGAGGATTGTGTCATTTTTGGGAGAGAACGTTGTAGATTGAAGCATCATGAACGTAAAATGTAATAGACAAACATTAGAAAGAGAATGAGTTTACTGTTGACCTAAATGACCGACAAATGCAGTATCAACGAGTGAAGTAATTGGATCAGCAGCAAGAGCTAATGCAGCTGGCAATGCAATCGACATGATCTCCATTCCAAGTTCATCGAACTTAAGCTTCTCTCTGCACTCCAAAACAACTAAATCTCACACATCAATAAAAAAAAAAACTGAATCGTATGAGAAGATAAAATCGATGGTACAAGTTAGACAAACGTCTAGTAGACATTACCTGAAACTTTGAATCAACGATGAAAACGGCTTGGATGAACTCGAACCGGAAGGTGAATAAGGATCCAAGTTCTCATCATTATCTGAATCAATTTGGGATTCAAATCCGGGTTTTTCAACAGGGCGTTCTGGGGATGATGTGCTAGGGTTTTGTCTGGATGATGATTTCGGTATGGTGCGAAATCGAGTCGAACAATCGGCGATTTGTATGAGTGATTGCACTTTAAAATAGCGATTATCATGCTGAAAATTTCGTGAACGAAGAAGAAGATGGTGGTGGTGGAAGACACATATGCTGCTCATGATTTTGCAGAATCTTAGAAGGAGAAGACTGAAGAGCAACAAGGAACCAGATACAGATTTTGTTATCAACTAATTTTAACGGCTACAATTACAAGGATTCAATTGAAATATCTTCTGTCAATTTCTCTGTTAATATGGAGTAAATTACAGTTTTGGTCCATGTGTTGACACGTTTTTTCAATGACATTCTCTAATTATAACTTCTGATTAAATGACTTCTTGGATAGTTATTTTTTTTATTAGTTTAACTAATTTATTTTTATTTATACAAAATATTTTATGTACTCTCTCATTAAATTTGGCGTTTTAAACATACATCAGATTTGATACAAAATATTTTAATAGACAATATTATTAGATACTAATATTTAAATACAACTATATCCGATCTTTCTTAGGGATATCTGAAAACATGAAAATTATAGATACGATTAGAATGGGGAATTGAAGGTGATAAGAATACAAAATTTTTAAATTCAGGAAATAAAAGGATGTAGTGTGGTGTTGTGGTAGTGACCGAGCTCTTGAACCCAATGCTTTTTTTTTTTTCTTGTTTGTGAAACGTTATTGACATTTGCTAGAAAATGACATTTTTCGCTATTGTTAAAGAATTTCAAGAGTATGTTAGAATTCTGGGTGGGTGTAATTTGTCTTTTATTACACTTAGGCTGAAAGTCGACGATCTGTTATTTGCAATATAAATATGTCATTAGTTTGACTGACGTGTAATATTCTATTTGTAAAATTGTTGGCTAACAGACTAGCTCGAGTATTGGAATATTGCGAGTCACCAACAATCTTCTTTATAAAATGTCAACAAATTTTGGACCATCTATTAGTGGTCAAGGAAATTATAGATTGGTTTAAAGGAAAACGAAGAAGTTGATGATCTTAAAAGTAGATTTTGAAAAAGCTTATGATTCAGTTACCAGGACTATTTGGAGATGGCGATAAGATTTTGGGGTTTGGTACAAACCGGAGAAGATGCGTGATGACATGTCTGTATTCATCTCGATATTTTATTATGGTGAATGATATACCTACGAAGGGGTTCCAGCTTCATAGAAGGTTTAAACACTAAGACACATTATCACATTTTCTTTTTATTTTATTTGTGGAGAGTTTACACTGATAATGTTCAAATTTTGATTTGTGTTTTAACTTGTTTCCATTTTGTGTCGGGATTGAAGATTAATCTGTAGTTATGCAACACTTTTGGAGTGGGAGTCAATTTTAATCAAGTGGAAGAGTTGGTTGAATATATTGGGTGTAGTGCGACAATGTTCCCATTCAAGTATCCTGGTTTGCTTGTGGGGGCTAATATGTATCGGTTGGAAAATTGGAATGTGATTATCGATCGTTTCAAGAAAAGGTTATCTAATTGGAAAGCTAAGATGCTTTCAATTGGAGGCCAAATAATGCTGCTTAAAATTGTCGATTTTCAAAATCTGTCAAACCCCAATTATTTTTTGGGGTATGTAAACTAAGACAGGAAAATAAATTGGGTTAAATAGGATTAGGTATTGACTTCCAACGATAAGGCACATTAGAGGTGGGGAGTTTTTTTTTTTCTTTTAATACAATTCTTCTTAAAAAAATGGCATTGGCGGTGTTTTGTTATCAATTCTAATTCTTGGTGGGTACAAGTGGTTAAAGATGTGCATGGTCGAGTTTGGGGCTTTAATTCAAATAAGGTAGTCCCAAAATCGATTTGAGTGTGGTCCAATATTATGAGCTCTATAATCGTCTTCACGAAAAGGGTATTGTTAACTTAGATACATTAGGGATGGTTCCACTATGTGATTTTGGAAAGATATTTGATGTGGAGATTATTCACTTATGGTCGGGTTTCCTAGACTGTTTATTCTAAATAATAATAATAAATTACATGATTAAGGACTAGTGGAATGACATTTATTGTCGTTAGGATTGGCAGATGGATGTAAGGGGTATGGTTGGGTTTCCTAGACTGTTTATTCTAAATAATAATAATAAATTACATGATTAAGGACTAGTGGAATGACATTTATTGTCATTAGGATTGGCAGATGGATGTAAGGGGTAGGAATGAAGGCATGCAATTTGAAGACATGCTCCGCAAAATCATGAAGGATTGGGGTGTGAATAAAATCGAAACTGAAAAGTCAAATCAAACCGAATGATGTTTGAATTATTTGGTTTTTGGTTAATTTAGTTTTGTTAACAGAATAATGATGAGCTTATTTGGTTTGGTCATGGTTAAACGTTTATTATTTTTGTTAAATCAAATAAAAATAAAATAATTTTTTTATTTTATATATATATATATATATATATATATATATATATATATATATATATATATATATATATATATATATATATATATATATATATATATATATATATATATAGTGAAGAAAAAAAAGAAAGAAAGCAATAAGGAAGTGTGTGTTTGGCATCCCACATTGATGCACAAAGGGAAAATATGGATGAGACTTGACATAAAAAAGAAGCATATAAAGGGCATCAATGAGTAGTGGAAATTTACCAGCCTCTAAATGAGCAAAAATAACATTTTTAAATCGGTTCAACCGTGTTGGGAGTATTCAAATTTCTTTTGCCAAGTCTTGGTGCCTTATAATGAAGTTTCTTTTTATTTTTTGTTGAGTCTTGGTGACTTATAATGAAGTTTTTTTTATTTGGTTTAACTGATAAATCAAACTGAATAAACGAGACTGATTTTACCGAACCATATTTGGTTTGATTATAGTTAGTTAAAAACATAATTGTCATGGTGCCTTGTAATGAAGTTGTTGAAGTATACGAATATATGTCTCTAACTAATACTATTCAACATAATTCATTCGAGCATACAATTATGCCAAGTGATCCCAAACTTGCTTAGTATGTAGTATTATATTTGACTAATTGAGTACCAATAGATTAAATGAAAAAGTTGTTGATCCATGTAATCATCTTTGACTTATCAGTCTCTTAAACATCGACCAATTTTGCATATTCAATAGCTGTCTCTTGACTTATGGTTTAACTTGTATCCTACTAATGTAATCCCATGTAGATTTACCATGCATACAATTTTTTCGTAACATAATTCTGACACCCATAATTTTTCCATCTAACTGAAAGCTAACTAATTGAAGAGAATTATCCATTGCCACTACAACAAAAAAGCAATAAGGAAAAACACAACAAACAAGCATGAAGACAAATTTATGAGGAAAACTTAGAGAATCGACGAAGACGAAACATGCCAAAATATTCAACGAAGACGAAATCATTTAAAACAACCAATGATTATGAACAGAAGGTTCTAATACCCTGAATATTAATATCTAAGAATGACTAGAGTTATATTGATCAAACGAAAAATATATTTACAATGAAAGAACAATAAATAAAAAATAAGGTAAACTAAAGAATGATATATCAACTATGTTGTCCGTATGCTCCATCTCAGAATGGGTGGACAGACCGCAAACACCATCACATTATTGAAACGGGTTTGACCATGCTTTTCCAAGCTAAGTTATATGCAAAACATTGGTTTGATTCTTTTTCTACTATGGTTTTTATTATCAACTGTATGCCAATACCATTGCTAGTTAAAAAGTGCCCCTTTCAACTTCTTTATAATACAAATCCTAATTATGACTTGTTTCCACCATTAGGATGTCTTAATATAAGTCATTCATTTCAATGTGGTTGAAGATATGTCATCTATCTTTAACCATATTCATTTAAAACTCTCAAACTTATTCTAATTAATTGGTTGGTTACTTATATTAGTAATAATAAATAAAAATCCTCAACTTTCAAATAACCAATGATTACAACCTAAGAGTTTTTTTTTGAGATATGGTATTTAATTAATATTATGATATTTAATTGGTTAATAGAGGTGTATATAGTTCATTGAGATAAACCAAATTGTGAGTGCTTAAAGATTGAGATGAAGGCAAAGAAGACTTGAAAACGTATATATGTTTTTTTGGTTAACATCCCTAAAAATTTTGTGATTTTATTCGATTAGTTTCTAATTTCCCTCAATATTTCTCCTTTTATAGACATTTATATATTCATGGGTTGAAAGAGAGAAACAGATAACATTTTTACTTTTTGCATGATGCTATATGTTTATCTAATCCATGAAAATCCATACCACGATGTTATTTAAAAGAAAAAATGATTATGTTTTATTTTATTCATGTTATCAATATTTTTTTATGTTATTAATATAAATTAGACTTTGTGATGTTGAAAGAGATTTTTTTTTTGTTTTATTTTATGAATTTATCTAAAAGTCAAAACATATTGATATTTTTTATTATAGGAAGGGAAAATGGTGTATATAATGGCTCAAATGTAATTAAGTTTGTGTGTGGGCCATTCACTTTATTGGTGTAAGATAAATATTTTTTTTAAATCATATTAAACACACATGTACACCTAATGAAACTCCCAAATACTATTTTTCTTTATATTTGAGAAAACTTAAGAATAAAAAATGTCATAATAATACAATTCTTTCTCATTGCAAATCTTTGTGATATTATTACTACTCTTTATTTTCTCTTTTAACTTAAATGTTAAGTTATCATGTAAACATTTTTTTATGTTTTAACATTAAACTATCCATATATAATATATAAATATTATTGAATGTGTCATTGATATTGGTTAAATTTCAAATAGGTGATTATGATTATTATTTTAGTTTTATGATGAAACTTTGTAATTGGCACATTATATGTATTTGCATGACATGTTTATATTTAATCTTGCATATTTAGACTAAATTTAATTTTCAGGTTCTTGTATGACATGTAGATATTGCTTACCATATATTTTTACTTATGCGTAATATGCACACATATGTCTAGTATATTATAAAAGAGGTTATTTTGCTAACATTACATTCACTCCAATCTCCGATAACTCTTCAAATTCCTACCTAATACTATAATGCTATAATTAATAATGTAATATTCTATTAAATAAATTATCATATATGTTTATATTGTTGTTAATATTTAATGTATCATATTAAACAAACAATCTATCATGTTAATGAAATATTATCAGGAATCGAGATAAAATATTTTTTACAAAACAAAAATCTTAACTTTAGAGGCTATATTGTTTACTTATATATTTATTCAAATATTTGTTTGATTATGTTATTTTTTATTTCAAGTTAAAAAAGTAAAATGAAAAAACTAGTAAAGTTGATATAATTAAATGAATATATGGATAAAAAAGTTTGGAATTGTAATTAAATTTTTTACAACCTCTAAATTATTTATAATTATTAGATGATTAGTGTAATATTATTATTTTTGTTAATTAATGCATTACTTATTTTTAATTTGAACCCAAACATAAATTATTAATAAATCAATGATACATTAAATTATTAGTTAAATTTTTTTACCCACACATTAGATATATCTATTTTTCAATCTTACTCACGCCTATACTTTACCATATAACAAATGTATCAAAATTATTTTGACCTTCTTTTAGATAGACATTTTATTAAATTAATTTATATATATATATATATATATATATATATATATATATATATATATATATATATATATGTATATATATATATATATATATATATATATATATATATATATATATTATTCCTTACACCATATTAGTTTAAAACTTCTATAAAATTTATATTTTCTGTAATGATTTTATATTGATTTATTAATGTAATATAATTGAAAAGAAAATAAAATTTTCTACCTAAACTTTAGTATCTATACTTTTTTAATAATAATAATAGGTGGTTTTAAAAAGTCTTTTATAACTTTTTTTAATAATAACAACACGTTGTTTAAAAGTCTTATTGTAAGACCCGTTCCGCCGAGTCGCGGCCCGGAGGAATCCGCGGCGCGGCTTTAGGAAGAATCTAGAATCGCGTAGGATTTGTACGCGCGGCGCGGTTCGAAAGAACCCGCGGCGCGGTGCGCCTCTATTGTGAAAACCCTAATTCGGATGTACACGCCTATATAAAGGACCCCAGCCCTAGGGTTCGTGTTTTTGGAAGTTCTCTGGAGTGGAGTCGACTGGCTTCAGTAGAGGCTCTTCGGTTCTAAGGCTTTAAAGGTTTGAAGGAAGAGATACAACGTGGGGAAAGACTTGTAGCCGATCGGGTGCATTCCACTGTTTCCCAGAAACAAGGTAAGAGGATCTACCTTCTGATATTTCATTCTATCCCGTCTTTATGGTGTTATCCCTTGATTAGTAGTATTAGGGGCTGTTTGTTTTTTGCTTGAAGATCTTCCTGACCACTTTTTTCTGCGCCACGCAGACGGCGCGCAGACGTAGCCTTTCGCAGATTGTTTGATTTTTCGAAGACCGCAGATGTAAACAAGTCTGTGCGTGGTCTTCTTGGGGCAGATGTGGGACAAAGTCTGCAAGCCTCTTTTGACATCTTCTTTAACCAATATTTTTCAGCATTTTTTTTGTTTTTAACCCAAGATTTTCATGGTTAAATAGAAGAAATAACAATATAAATTTATTGATTTGTTAATTATCGTATCATACTTTTACTTTAATACTACAAATAGGTTTGGGTGACGTGTGATATAATAGATTTTTCGGTATGGAATATCTTAATAAAAAGCTAAAGATATAATAATGTAATAAAAAGTAAAAATACATATCATAATATTGGAATAAACGAAGATAAGTTACTACCTTTTACACACTGTATTTTTCTTAATGTAAATATAGTCATGGTTTTGGTTTAACAACAATAATCAGAACTTTTTTTTAAATACTTTCTTTTAATAAATATAAAGACAAAAATCACATACGAAATAGAAAGCACCGTTCATTAGAAAAGGAATGTATATACATGTTTTAGTATATGGTTAATTTACGTGATGAAATTGCAGAGCAATTAATACAAAATAGTGAATGAGAACTTTCAAAAAAAGTTTTATTATGGTTGTATGATTTATATTTCGGTATTCTAAAAATAGACTTGTTTAAATTTCAATGTTGAAAACTCTTATGTTTAAAAAAATCAGTTTATTTAAATTTCAGTTTATTTTACAGTCTGCAGATTTCAAAAAACAAACAGTCTTCTCTTTGCAGACTGCAGACATTTGGACCACCTCTTCTGCTACAGATGTCTGCAGATGTGGTCCGCAGACTGCAGACCTTCTACCTCTTCAAAAACAAACAACACCTTAGATGACTTGTAACACTTAGGGTTTGGACCAAGGACATGCATGGACTTGCATGTCCATAAGGAAGTGATCTTAGGGTAGTTTCTGATCCCAGGAAGGGTGTAGAGTGGAACCCTAACCGATGACTGTTCAGGTTAAGAGCAAAAAGAGGGTTTCGGACTATTTCGAGTCCGCGACGCGGACAGGCTATATCGGCGACGCGGGTTCGAGTAAAACCCCGTAAGTGTAATGATAGTCCGCGACGCGTAAGAGGAAGGTCGCGCCGCGGCGAGCGGCTGTTTGACCCAAAGGCTTATTTTCGACCAAATGTTGGGTCTAACCTTTAGGCCAGTCTATAGGAGTTCGGTCAGTGATTAATATGTTGTGTATGTGGGATTTAGGTGATCGGACGAGCCTAGTTTGGGATATTAGCGATTATCCGGACGGTTGTGATTTAGGTGAGTATCCTCACCTTACTATATGATGTTGCATGTTAGGCATCTTGTGTGTTGTTTACAGTTATATGATTTGCTCTATATCTGTGGTTATTTGTTGTTGGGCTCAGTACTGATGCGTGTCCCCTCGTAGCTGTTGTATGGCGAGTTGGACTATTGCCTTGTCCCATAGCTGTTGTATGATGGGCTGGGCCATAACCAGAAACCCATAGCTGTTGTATGATGGGTAGAACCTTCCCGTGTCCATAGTTGTTGTATGATGGACGCCCGTAGCTGTTGTATGGCGGGTAGAGTCGGGTCGTTCTCGAGGACGGGTTGTTTAATATGTGGGCATGTATGGTAATTTGTGGACTCACTAAGCTTTAAGCTTACCCGTTGATTTTATAACATTTCATGTATTTCAAATGACAAAGGGAAGGGCAAGGCGTGACGGTGGCACATCGCATACAAGAGATTTATTTTAATGAATTATGTTATGATTTTAAAATGTTTCCGCTGTTGGTTTAATAAATATGCCGAACAGATTTACTTTTTGGAATAAATATTTTATTGGAACCTTGATAATAAATGAATTTTAGAAATTTTAAAATTGGGGTGTTACACTTATATAAATCTTTAATAATAATAATAAATGGTTTTAAAATTAATAAACAATAGTAATAATTTATAAGTTACATAAAATTATTAATTATATAGCATTTTCTTAAAAACAGTGGTTGCTATTATAAATAATCATCATCAACAAAAATAAAAAATATTAAATAACCATAGTTAAAATTAACAATGAATCAAAAATTATATTTAATTATACTTATGGGTAGATGTCACCGAGTAATCAGATCCTAATAATTGTTTACTTTATCATATGCACAAAATAGTTACAATTTTATCGATCAAATTAGTATAAAAGTTCTTATTTTATTGTTAATATCAATAACATAATCATTTTTAACAACATATATTTATCGAAATTCCAACTCATAATTTTAACCTTTGCAACATATAGATATTCACTTGGTAACAATATATGTATTAGCAATTTTTTCTTCATTTTATGTCTGTTAATGATATTCTTGAATTCTCATCTACAGATGATATTTTCCTGTACTATAAATATGGTATTTAGGTTTATTTACATAATCCAATTGCAAGGGCTTTAGCTTGACATTTTCAAGGTATATGTTTGGCTTTATCCTTTAAAAGAAACAGAATGCTAAAATATTATGTTATTTTGCATAAAAGAATGACAAAAAAAAAACAAATAAACTTAATATAGTCATAAACCCAAAAAAGGCTGCCAAGAGAGAACATTATCAGGACTCAGGAGTGATTCTTACTGGGTTGAATAACATGTGGAAGATTCCCTTGCATGTTCTTGTTTGATTGTTGCTTGGGGGTTTGAAACATGGTATGCACACCTGACTTATGATTTTTAACGGATAATGAGTTTCGAAAAGAATGAGATGCGATGCGAACCGTCAACCGAGCTCAAGTAAGTTTTTGTGATTCTCAATTACCCATGTCAAGTTTGTGTTATATGATGATATATGTATGCCAGAAAGTAGGCGTGGAATTTAGTCAGGAAATGCATGCTAGAAATGTTTGGATTAGGATGCCTTCTGCCTGTTGTTTGTTATTTGTGCTGCTTTAGAATCTATGCTAACACTATTAGGTTGCTTAGTGAATGCTATTGGGTTATATATAATTAGGATAAGATAGCCTAAAAATTCTTGGTCTAGCCTTACTGGCTGTTCCTTGTTTGGTTGTGACTTTGGGGTAGGATCATTTATTTTAATGTCTATCTTATTCTCGATTGTGTACGACTGTGTGTCCGTGAGGCGACTCGATGGTGTTAGCAGAAGTTCTTTTAGGCACGGGTGGGGTGTGAGATCCTAGGTAGCCTAGGATGAGTGTTAGGCACTTGGGTGCGAGACCGTATGAATACCAATGTCGAATAGATGAGTGGGTGGTAAATTAGAGTATTGGGGGAAAAATTCTGGAACAAGTACGAATAGGTGTGGAAGGTAGTACTGGGCCCGTACTACCGAAAGCACATGATTCATACTTGAGTCAGGAAGAGTTACCCAAAATTCTAAGGAACCGGGTAGGGTAGAGAATCAGGTATGATTCACATTATGAATTAGTTGCGAAAGGAAAGTACACGTCTTCATCGTGGCGATGTTCGGTAATGAAGAGTGGATTCGGAGTAGTTTCGGGTGTAACCAATGGAGATGGATCGGGACGGATCATAGGTGCAGAAATTGATCGCCGTTGAGGTATCAACGAGGGTTATGATTGGCAGCAATGGGTTAGGCGATGCATCCGGGTTGCTAGCCGATGCATCTGGGTTTTGCATATCAATGTTTCGAAGGTCTATGGATGTGAATCCCGATAGACCTTATTCCTTTTTAGTGGACTAACGACATAGTATGAGGATTAGATTTGTTACAAAGGTTCGAGGCGCTGATCGATCGCGATCAGCACTAGGTATTGGCACAGATTCCAAGTGGGGGAGAGTTGATGTTCTAAGAGAAGGAGCGAAGCTTAATGCGCAAATAGCTCAGGTACTGGAATATAGGAGTACTTGCACTACGAATTATCAAGCGTTGGACTTGGGTTATGATGATAGAGGGAGAAGGAATTGGCAGCTAATTAGAAATCGTGGCTTAGGAATCTGCAGGTAGGTTCCCGAGGATTTCCAAGTACTCCTTTAGGGGAATGGACGAGAATCCAGATTGATTTAAGTGTCGACGTTATGTCGACTTGTGTCACTCGAAGAGCAGGAAGGGCCCGTCCAGCTGCTGAAGCTGATGGACCTTGACTCCTGCTACCCAGCTGAAGTTAGAGTAATTGGAGACTACGTACAAGGTATGACGAAAAATGCGAGTAGTGTGTGACTTATGGGATAAAGACCCACAAAAGATGGCTCCTTGGACAGATAGCCACAAGTAGAGGGTTGAAGCGGAAAGGGAAGAAGAGTTCCTAGTGTGACATAACCGACCATTGAGGATGGAAGTCTCATGGCAATGAGGGAAACGGCGTGAGGATGGATACCCGTGATCTGACAAGGCAGGGAACTCGCCAGCAGGGGCTAAGTCCTTGAAAAGGGAAAGTTGTAGTTTGAAGGAGGAAGATGGGAGTGTCATTGCGTGCTGGAGCTAGCAAGTAGTTATTGGTGCATCGAGTAGCTTTTCACCTTAAGGTAAAGGTGTTTGGAATAGCTTTGAGTAAAGGGAATTCTGCGAATTCAAGGAAGCGGTTGGAGGTTGTATGCATTGCGAAGAGGCAAGGATCTTGGCCATGCTAGGGGTGCGTGGTCACCTTCATGGGAGTTTTGATTATTTCCATTAAGGCGTGGGGAACGCTGGACGATTGTATTTCGTTTCAACTCAGGACCTTGACAGTAGTGGGAGCGAGAGAGTCGAGTTTTAGTATAAAAAGGGCAGAGCATGGAAGGTGAGACGCCGGGCTGAGGGGACAATGCGACCTGTTGGGTCGACTGCAAGATTGCGCAAGCTATGGTGACTTGGAACACAAGGGTTCTGCTTGCATGGACTGATACTCAGAAGGATTGACACAGAGGAATTATTCAGATACTGGGAATCTACTTCAGGCTTCAACAAGAGTTATGTGTGTAGGACAAAAGTCTTCGAAGTAAAGGATGTGTCATATGGGACAGCTCATCTCAGGAGCGCTAGTCAATAGTTTCAAGGAAGGAAAGGATCGCGAGCTGAGAAGCCTTCCAAGGCAGGAAAGGCTGGGCGGAAGTAAGGAAGGGGTCAGAGCGAGGTTTTAAGGAAACATTTTGGTGAGATTGTGTATCGATCGGGAAGGATCAGCACGGAAGCAACATATTAAGCAACGATAATATGAAGACAGGACGAGGGTTATGCTAAGCGATGCTAGGAAAAAGGATAAGCGTTGGCCATGAGCATTGGGTCGTATTGGTGTAGTGATCGATTAAGGATTTTACGTCCTGGAGGATTGGTATCTCATGTGGGTACCAGGGTACTGTGCCTTGTTCGAGGTTGTGCCCCCTCGTGCCTCGGTGAGAGATAAGGTGTTGTTGGATAGAGTGTACTATGTTGAGGTGGTACTGTGTTGTGTTCTGGTGAATACTTCGTGCTGATCGGGAGTGTCGGGAGCTTTATTGTAGCAATACTGTGTCGTGTTCCCTCGAGTACGAGATACGGTTTTAGTAGGCTGATTGGTCAGATTGGGTTGTAGGGCAGATGATTTTTGTGCAGGATGAGATAATGGTTATCCGGGTGCCGAGGATTAGTACCCTTAGGATTGTTCAGTAGGATGGGAGATGATTATGGGCCCCTCCATGATCGCATTTGCCGAAGTAGTTGAGGTGAAGACTACCTTGGTTTTGCTGATGGCTGTTTAGCTGGTGAGAATGAAAACCAAGGGTGGATCAGGGCGACATGAAGACTGGGCGGATTGGATTCAAGATAAGGATTTAAATGAGAAACCGTGGAAGGGAATACCTTTAGGTGAGACAGTTCGGGTAAATGAAGGTTGTGGGGTAGGGTTAGCGGAGGATGGCTAACCCATTATGGTCGCCTTGGATGTTAGATATAGACGGAGCTTCCGTGCGGTGATGAACGAAGAAGTTTGTGTCAAGTTTTTCGTTGCCAGAGGGGCAACACGGATGTGTATGATATTGGAGAGGATTACTGGTGATCTGACCGGTAAGGAAGTGGGGAATGGTTAAGAGGAGAGAGGTTTGATCGGTGGAAAGGTCAAGGCCAATCATCAAAAGATAGGTAGCTGATTTGGTCTCCGAGGATTTCTGAGGTAGAATTTGGAGGTATGCCTGTATGGGTTCATCGCGGAAGTACCAAGAAACCCCTCAGTTTATTGATAAAATCAAGGATGTCGTAGACCGATGGAGCAGGAGTGCTCACTTTGAGTCTGTTATAGTATGCTGGGCTACGAAGGGTGGATGATGTTAAGACTCGGGAGAAGGTACCCCGATATGGTGCTCTGGATGGTGATATCAGGTAAGGAGGTGCAGCTCACTTAGGAGTTTAGGAGAAGGTTCGTAAAGTTGCGACATCCAACTTCGTTTCAGTATTGTGCATCATCCTTAGAAGGATGGTTGTATGGAGAGATCAATGTAGGAGTTCCTTCGGGATTACGTTCTTAGTTTGATGGGAGTTGTAGTTTCCTATGTAACGTTGGTAGAGTCCTTTATGATAATGGTTAGCACACGAGAAATGGTCTCTTGTGCAAGAAGTCGTATGGGAGAGGGTGTCAGGACTTCTATGTGTTCAGGAAGAGATTGTAGACCGATTTGAGCCGGAAGAACAATCATGATATTATGCAGTGACAGGACCCGAGTTTATCGGTCAGAGTTTTGTCGTTAAGGTACCGATGTACTGGAAAGTAGGACCCCGGGTATACCGGATCGTTGTTAGTGTAGTAGATAGAATCTATGTCTCAGTCAAGCTTGTAGTAACTTCTAGATTTCTTAGTTGAGGCTGTGCAATGCGACGCATTCTGTAGCGTGCAATTGGGAGAGAAATCGCGAGACGATGGTTCGATCTTGAGTTCCAGGTTGGAAGTTTTGTTCTTCTTAAGGTGTCGCTTTGGAAGGGGGTTATTCGTTTCAGGAATCGAGGAAAGCTTGGCTCTAGGTATATTGGACCATATCGAATCATCGCACAAGTAGGTAAGGTAGCCTACCGATTGAAGCTGTCCGAGCAGCTTAGCCAGATTCACGACACGTTCCACGTTTCCCGACTCAGGAAGTGTATTACCGATGAAACTTCAATTGTGCCCTTGGAGGGTATCCAAATTGACGAACGCTTGAACTATGTGGAGCGACCGGTTGCTATCAAATAAAGGAAAATAAAGACTTTACGAAATAAGATGATAGGGGTAGTTAAGGTGCTGTGGCAGCATTGTAAGGGTTCTGAATGGACTTGGGAATCCGAGGAAGAAATGCGAAGGCATTACCCCGAGTTGTTTACAGGCACGGATTTCGGGGACGAAATCCATTCAAGTGGGGGAGAATTGTAAGACCCGTTCCGCCGAGTCGCGGCCCGGAGGAATCCGCGGCGCGGCTTTAGGAAGAATCTAGAATCGTGTAGGATTTGTACGCACAGCGCGGTTCGAAAGAACCGCGGCGCGGTGCGCCTCTATTGTGAAAACCCTAATTCGGATGTACACGCCTATATAAAGGACCCCAGCCCTAGGGTTCGTGTTTTTGGAAGTTCTCTGGAGTGGAGTCGACTGGTTTCAGTAGAGGCTCTTCGGTTCTAAGGCTTTGAAGGTTTGAAGGAAGAGATACAACGTGGGGAAAGGCTTGTAGCCGATCGGGTGCATTCCACTGTTTCCCAGAAACAAGGTAAGAGGATCTACCTTCTGATATTTCATTCTATCCCGTCTTTATGGTGTTATCCCTTGATTAGTAGTCTTAGAGGACTTGTAACACTTAGGGTTTGGACCAAGGACATGCATGGACTTGCATGTCCATAAGGAAGTGATCTTAGGGTAGTTTCTGATCCCAGGAAGGGTGTAGAGTGGAACCCTAACCGATGACTGTTCAGGTTAAGAGCAAAAAGAGGGTTTCAGACTATTTCGAGTCCGCGACGCGGACAGGCTATGTCGGCGACGCGGGTTCGAGTAAAACCCCGTAAGTGTAATGATAGTCCATGACGCGTAAGAGGAAGGTCGCGCCGCGGCGAGCGGCTGTTTGACCCAAAGGCTTATTTTCGACCAAATGTTGGGTCTAACCTTTAGGCCAGTATATAGGAGTTCGGTCAGTGATTAATATGTTGTGTATGTGGGATTTAGGTGATCGGACGAGCCTAGTTTGGGATATTAGCGATTATCCGGAAGGTTGTGATTCAGGTGAGTATCCTCACCTTACTATATGATGTTGCATGTTAGGCATCTTGTGTGTTGTTTACAGTTATATGATTTGCTCTATATCTGTGGTTATTTGTTGTTGGGCTCAGTACTGATGCGTGTCCCCTCGTAGCTGTTGTATGGCGAGTTGGACTATTGCCTTGTCCCATAGCTGTTGTATGATGGGCTGGGCCATAACCGGGAACCCATAGCTGTTGTATGATGGGTAGAACCTTCCCGTGTCCATAGTTGTTGTATGATGGACGCCCGTAGCTGTTGTATGGCGGGTAGGGTCGGGTCGTTCTCGAGGACGGGTTGTTTAATGTGTGGGCATGTATGGTAATTTGTGGACTCACTAAGCTTTAAGCTTACCTGTTGATTTTATAATATTTCAGGTATTTCAAATGACAAAGGGAAGGGCAAGGCGTGACGGCGGCGCATCGCATACAAGAGATTTGTTTTAATGAATTATGTTATGATTTTCAAATGTTTCCGCTGTTGGTTTAATAAATATGCTGAACAGATTTACTTTTTGCAATAAATATTTTATTGGATCCTTGATAATAAATGAATTTTAGAAATTTTGAAATTGGGGCGTTACACTTATATAAATCTTTAATAATAATAATAAATGGTTTTAAAATTAATAAACAATAGTAATAATTTATAAGTTACATAAAATTATTAATTATATAGCATTTTCTTAAATACAGTGGTTGCTATTATAAATAATCATCATCAACAAAAATAAAAAATATTAAATAACCATAGTTAAAATTAACAATGAATCAAAAATTATATTTAATTGTACTTATGGGTAGATGTCACTGAGTAATCAGATCCTAATAATTGTTTACTTTATCATATGCACAAAATAGTTACAATTTTATCGATCAAATTAGTATAAAAGTTCTTATTTTATTGTTAATATCAATAACATAATCATTTTTAACAACATATATTTATCGAAATTCCAACTCATAATTTTAACCTTTGTAGCATATAGATAGAGAAAATGACTAAAATAGCCTAATCCCTTAGGGGTTTGCCTCAAAATAGCCAAAAAATCGGGTCCTGCCTCAATTTAGCCAACGAAAACGCAGGCCGCAGGGGGCGCCTGCGTTTTCGTCATTTTCTCTGCGTTTTCGTCTTTGACGCAGCCAAAGACTGCGTTTTCGTCCCATATACCTGCGTTTTCCCCTTGTGGCTGCGTTTTGCTTGGTTAGGGCTGGGTATATAAACCCAAAAAAAAAAAACATTTTTCGATCCCGTAAACGACAAACGCTCTGAAATGGCTTCGCAAGATTTCTCCTCGTGGAAACAGGTACGTGTCAAATCTCATGTTCATTAGTTGTATTAGTTATGGATTTAGTTGTTACATTATTTGATCGTACAAAATATTATGCACAATGTACAAGTTTTCAATGCACAAAAAACTGAGTTTAGAGGAAAACGCAGACTTTGGGGAGGAAAACGCAGATAAAGGGCTTATCTGCGCAATCCTCTGGGTTTTGCTCAGAGGAAAACGCAGCTAAGGGCCTTCATCTGCGTTTTCCTCTGAGGAAAACGCAGAAAATGCCCTTAGCTGCGTTTTCCTCTGAGCAAAACCCAGAGGATTGCGCAGATAAGCACTTTATCTGCGTTTTCCTCTCCCTTAGCTGCGTTTTCCTCTCCCTTGGCTGCGTTTTCCTCTGGTAGCTGCTTTGTGGTCGTTTTTTTTTTCCCGAAAACCTTAATGATTCACACTAACGTTGTTTTTACCGACATTTACAGCATGCTGATAGGACAACGCCACCGGAAATTAATTTGAAAGGCACGGGAAATAAGATACGGGAGGTGGTAGATCGTCTAACACCACCGCAACGGGCAATATTCGCTACCACCATATTCGCGCCTCATGGGGATGCTCCTGTTGCGAAAGGAGACCCGTTACTGTGCAGTTATATGTTCATGCACGAGATCCGGCCCCAAAACGAAAACGACGGAAAGGGACAGCTTCAT